>OY288109.1:69165253-69404083 GCA_958431115.1 Syrphus vitripennis | reverse complement strand
CATTAACATTCGGTTTATGGCTAATTTTATTTTTGTTAGTAAGCAAACAATCTGAAAATTACAATTTCCATCGATTTAATATTAGTTTCATATTAATTTCGTCACTTTTGCCGAAGGTAACTAAATTAGTCAAGTAAACGGAACTCGAAAAAGAAGATAGTTGCCCCAAAAAAGGTAGGGTAGTGCTATTTTTTTTATATGTTGTAAAGTATATATAGTAGAAGAAAAAAAAAATAAATTACACAACCACGCCCTCTCCACCCCTTCACCATTCTCGAAAAACCAATCGCAGAAAATACCACAATTTTACCTAAATAAATAATTAAGATGTTCATTTTATAGAGAATTTTATGTAGTTTTAGAAAATTTAGAGATATTTGCAATTACAAGTACAGTTTTTGAAGTCTGAATGAAAAAAAAATCGAGAAAACGGTTTTAAAAAAAAAGACAAATTTTGGCGTTTTTTCAGCTGGCTATAGCGGCAAAACGGCTTAACCAAAAATAATAATTGAAATATGTATTTCGTAGGAAATTTAATATACTTTATTTTTGTAGGAGAATATTGATCCCAAAAATTTACAATTTCTGAGTTTTTGACAAAAACTTGAAAAAAGTGGAAAATTGTGGTATTTTCTGCGATTGGTTTTTCGAGAATGGTGAAGGGGTGGAGGGGGCGTGGTTGTGTAATTTATTTTTTTTTTCTTCTACTATATATACTTTACAACATATAAAAAAAATAGCACTACCCTACCTTTTTTGGGGCAACTATCTTCTTTTTCGAGTTCCGTTTACTTGACTAATTTAGTTACCTTCGGCAAAAGTGACGAAATTAATATGAAACTAATATTAAATCGATGGAAATTGTAATTTTCAGATTGTTTGCTTACTAACAAAAATAAAATTAGCCATAAACCGAATGTTAATGGGGATAAAAGTCGTCAGTTTTTCATTTAAAGTGACTGAGTAACGCTCAGGTCAACTGGGAGGGCGTCATGTTGATGACGTCGGCTGACGGTCTTTCCACCGCTACCCGGGCGGCTGACGGTTTGTTTTATTATCTTGAAAGGTTGAAGATTCATCTGTAAAAAAATCAGCCCGAGTAAAATGACTTTTTTTTTTAAATTTTTTACAAGTTCAGGTGCCTGGCTGACGGTCTTTCCACCGCCATCCATGCGGCTGACGGCAATTTTTGGATTCAGTACAACATCAATAACCATTCCTCAAATTTTGGAGCCGGGTATAATGACTATTTGAACAAAAAAAAATTACCACTTTGACCCGCCCTCACACCTAGGTCCACCGCGGGCGCGGCGGCTGACGCGCATTTTTATGATACACATACAAATATCTTTCAATTCTGATAAGAATCATCCCGGGTAAAATCACTCGGAAAAACTCAACGCTGCCTCCCGTACTATTATAAAGGACGGACCTGCTGCACTATATGACCAAACAGGAGACATTTATCATGTTATAAATTTAACCTTTTACAAAGATATATTAGAAGAAATTAAAGGAAAGGGTATAAGACTAACAAAAGAATCCTTAACTAATATTGAGACAGCAAATAAATTGCTTAACCAACTAATAATAATCAGAGATAGAGTTAGACGTGGAATAAATGAACTCGGAACATTATGGAAATGGATATCAGGAAGTCCAGACCATGACGATAAAATAAGAATTGAAACAAAGTTACAAGAACTTATAGATTCTAACAACAAACAATACCAAACAGACTCACAAATATTTAACGCAATACAAAAACTATCTAGTGAAGACAACAGTATTGACAAGGAGCATTCACTCATTTTAAGGTTAATAATTGAAGATTTAAGGGAATTTATTAATACAATTAATTTAAGTAAAAATTACATTTTAAATACAGTAGTTTTGAATATAGAAGATCTCGATAAAATT
Organism: Syrphus vitripennis; assembly: GCA_958431115.1. Lineage (NCBI taxonomy): Eukaryota > Metazoa > Arthropoda > Insecta > Diptera > Syrphidae > Syrphus > Syrphus vitripennis. The sequence goes on along the minus strand of OY288109.1, from coordinate 69,402,163 downwards.
CTACGGACAGAAACAATGCCAATCTCAATAACAGATGTTTTAGATGCATCAGATTTTAAAATTGTACAACAAAGAGAAATAATATTGATTTACATAGAATATCCTTTAGTTAAAGAAATAAATAATAAGTTTATTGTAGAAAGCATTAATGTAGGCGATGGAAAACTACAATTACCAAATCAAGTTGTGTTATGCGATAAGAAGTATAAAATGGCAAATTGTAAGATAGAATTAAATAACATATGTATACTGTAGAGTTAATAATGAAACAAACTGTTTAACGGATTTATTAAATAATAAAAAAGCAAAATAGAAGAGAATAACCCAGATGTAAAAATAATTAAAGATGGCATAATTTTTGTAAGTGGAGAAACCACAATAAATTAAAAAGTATACAAGGGTACATATCTCATTCATTTTAAAAACAATGTGACCATAAATTCTATACAATATGAAAATAAAAAACAAAAATTGTAAAGCATATCAAACAAAATGTACCAATAGAAATTAATATCATAAAATACTTAGAATCAAATAACGAACAATTAAAGTTCTCTAATATAGATCTTGTCAAACCATATATTGAAGATATTAAAGAACACCCAATGTTGTGGGGTATCACAATAAACATTTCATTATTCATAAGCATTATTATAGTATTGAAACTATTAAAAATTTATAAGTTAAATAAACAAAATAAACAAAATCTAAGTCAGAATTTAATGTACTTATCATATTTAGCCGTTTCAGTTCCACGTCCGAAGAGCAGGGATGTGAGTCTGGAAACGAATATGAAAACCTAAGGGTGCTATCCTCAGCGAAACAATTTAATGGATTAGTAGTTGCAGACAGGAGATCATTAATGAAAATGAGAAAGAGGGTCGGAGACAAAATGGAACCCTGTGGCACACCAGCATTTATGTTGTGGGTTTCAGACTTGAATCCATCTAATACTACTTGTATAGAGCGATTCAAAAGAAAGTTACTAATCCAACGAAGAAGAGTTTCATGGATACCAAAAGCACGCATTTTCGATATAAGAGCAGGATGCCAAACTTTATAAAACGCTTTAGAAATATCAAGTGCAATAATCTTACTTTCTCCAAAACGATGTAAAGATTTGTTCCACTGTTCGGTGAGATAAACCATCAAGTCACCAGTGAATCTATTACTGCGAAAGGCGTATTGCCGGTCATTAAGAAGCTTTCGATCTTAGAGATATTTCTTGAGCTGGTAAATTATCAGCGTTTCCATGACCTTGGAAAGAAGGGACGTAAGTGCAATTGGTCGGTAATTAGAGGGTGAAGAAGATTCGCTTTTTTTGGGATAGGCTGCACAAATGCTGTTTTCCAACTGCTCGGAACAAGCCCAGAGGAATAGGATAGATGGAAAAGCTTACGCAGGGGTTTTGCCAGCGTGGAAGAACACCTCTTTAGAACAATAGCGGAGATACCATCCGGACCAGCGGATTTATGTGTGTTAAGATCTTTCAGGAAGGGAGTGTCATTGACAACGAGTGTTGGGACCGACAAGACAAGGTGTAATGGTCATCTTCTGATGAGCCCAGCCATTACATCGGGGCGAAACGCATATTATGAACACATTAAGCTGATTTACGAGTATATATTTATATATATATATTTATATATACCTATATACTTACTATTCATGATTTTAAATCATATTTATTAAAAAATCGGTGTTCATGGAAAAAACAATTCGACTGGTAACAGTCAAATATCATATTTCATCTTCAACAGAGTCATAGCAAGGCACTAAACATTGCTACAATTTATATTCATTGAAGATTTGTATTAACTATATAATTCGCAGTTACCCTTTGTAACTCGGATTATGTAGAATTTCGATTTATTCAAGTAAATATGCGTCAAGACAAGGTGTAATGGTCATCTTCTGCTGAGCCCAGCCATTACATCGGGGTGAAACGCCTATTATGAACACATTAAGCTGATTTATATATACATATATTTATATACATATATTTTAAATCATATTTATTAAAAAATCGACTGGTAACAGTCAAATTTCATATTTCATCTTCACCGAAGAAGATGTTTTATTCCTTATATTTTTTTACGAATGACCAAACATTTTTACTACCTGTGGTATTGTAGTATTTTTTACCTTAATTTTTGGTCATGCAAAAATTTGGTCCTTCGAATATGAGCGTTACAGGCCTTCCTGGCTTGTTTGAACTTTTTCCGGTTTTCCTCAGTTGGGTTGGCTCTAAAACAACGGAAGCTAACTTCTTTGACCCTAATAACCTCTTTACAGCTCGCATCGAACCATGATTTCTCTTTGGGTCTGATGCTTTTAGCCCTATTCGGGATAAAAGTTCTCATTCCCAAAATAATCATATTAGTTATCATATCCGCACTGGAGTCTACGTCACTATCGAGGAAGCATAGTGACCAGTTAAGGATCCTGAAAAAATTATTGAGACAGTCCATTGTACGAGTATATAAAACTTATAGTACTATCATCATGATGATTTTTGAGTTGTGTGCTGTGGTCGTCTGAGGGAGCACTTGTATATACACAGAAACAGCAACCAAAAAATTAGTAAGTGATGTGATCGCTTGGGGGCCGATGCGATGTGTGGAACGTGCTGATGATAGTACTATGCAAATTTATATACAATGGACCGTCCCAGTTGGCTTTTTCGTATCATCAGCACGTTCCAAACAGCTTTGTGATGTCGTTTATAAACAGAAACAGCAACCAAAAAATTAGTAAGTGGTGTGATCGCTTGGGGGCCGACGTGTGGAACGTGCTGATGATAGTACTATGCAAATTTATATAAAATGGTTGTGGATCAAATTGTCTTCAATTGGGTGAGTAGGTTTGGCGTTCCCATGGAGCTACATTCTGACCAAGGAAGGAACTTCGAATCTAAAGTCTTTAAGGAAGTTTGCTCGCTCCTTGGCATTAAAAAGACAAGAACAACACCGCTCCATCCACACTCTGATGGGATGGTTGAACGATTCAACAGAACGCTTAAAGAACATATATGTATCTAAGGTTGTCGGCGACTACCAACGAGACTGTTACCGACACATCCCATTGTTCCTTATGGCATATCGAAGTGCAACCCAAAGCTCGACAGGAAAAACACCATCGGAAATCCTGTTCGGATCAACTATACGGCAGCCAAGTGAAGTGAAATTTGGTTGTCACCCAAATGAGTCACAGGGAACAGAGGAATATGTGGATGACCTCAAGGAAAGGCTTATTGACATTCATCAACGAACAATGGCAAATATAAAATTGTCTAGTGATCGGATGAAAACAAGATACGACGCAAAAGCGACAGCAACGGGATTTCAAGAACGAGACCTTGTATGGTTTTACAAACCTCATAGACAAAAGGGACTATCACCAAAACTCCAAGAAAACTGAAAGGGCCCATATACTGTGGTGAAAAGAATCAATGATGTGGTTTACCGTATACAAAGAGGCGTAAGAGGCAAACAAAAAGTAGTTCACGGTGAATGAAGTGATGAAATTGCTCGGGACGATCAATTCTAAGAGGGGGACAATGTAAAGAACTACTTTTGAATCATAATGTAACGACTTTTACATTCGAACTATATCGATTCTCGAATGCGATGACAACGCCATCTACCATGTAGAATAACTTGCTGTGAGCTTTTTCGAACATTGGTAAATGTCAAAGCTCGAAAGGGGAATTATTCCTGTCAGGTGGTCAGCCATCAGCCGAATAGGGGGAATAACATGTAGCATACGAAAACATGCACGTGCCATAACTCTTCGGGACTGGTGGAAGTGTTATCATAGCCTCTTCGGGGCGGCTGCTAGAAACAATCCTTTAAAAAGGTTTGGCTAATATGATCAGGCTATTTCCACAGGTTGGCAACAGGTTGATTCCCTGTTCCGTAAAAGTAAGAGAATTTCGAGACCAACAACAAGCCTCGGAAACGGACTGATCCCACGACGACAACCCACGCTACGAAAACGGAAAAACGATTTACGAATTTTCTTATGGAACGTACGATCGCTCTATAGAGCTCGAGCTGCTCAGCAGCTAGCCGATACCCTGCCGACATAACAGCACTACAAGAAATTAAATGGACAGGGAATGGTGTTCTACAGAAGAAAGAATACGACTTATACTACAGATGTCAAACAAAACACCATGTGCTCGGGGTAGGCCTCTTGGTAAGCGAAAAAATGAAGTCTACCTTCATCGACTTTAACGCTATAAGCGAAAGGCTATGCACCTTCGCGTGCGAGGCAAATTCAAGAACATCAGCCTCATTAACGTTCACGGACCTACAGAGGAGTCCTCAGACGAAGAAAAAGAGACTTATTACGAACAAGTCGAGAGGGCCCTCAATGCCTGTCCAAGGTATGATGTTAAAATCATCCTTGGGGATTTGAACGCAAAAATAGGTCGGGAGCCGGTATTCAGGCATTACGCAGGCACCCATAGTTTGCATGAGAACACTAATGACAATGGACTTTGAGTCCTAGAATTGGCAGCTTCGATAAACATGTCGTTGCGAGTACCAGGTACAAGCGTAATGATGTCTACAAAGCCACCTGGGTATCACCTTATGGAGTCATTCGCAACCAAATTGACTACGTGTTGATAGACCGTCGCCACTACTCGAACTTGATGACGGGACGTACGTACCGTGGTGCCAATATCGACTCGGATCACTATCTTGTTGGTATGGTTTTCCGAGGGCGGATTGCCTTGCGAAGACGTATTGCATCCGCCGATCAGGTTCGAATCAACACGGCTGCACTACGCAATCAAAACACCAGTAACACATTTGGACATGCGTTAGGACTCGCCCTGGAACCACTCGATACAGGGAGAGTAAGTCCTGGAGCCAGTATGCTGGGCGTAGATGAGAAGTGGACACGCCTTAAAAACACTGTCATTAGTACTGTCAACTCCATCTTAGGCAGCAGTCGTTGAAGTCGGAACGACTGGTTTGATGATGAATGCAAGCTAGCGACTGAACGTAAGAATGTTGCGTACCGAGCAATGCAACAATCTCATAGAACGCGGGCACGCGAAGATGAATATAAAGAGCTTAGAAGAGTAGAAAAACGGCTTCACAGACAGAAAAAATCAGCCTGGGAGAAGAACATGATCTGTGAGTTAGAAAGAAGCCAAGAGCGAGGTTCGCACCAGGCGCGGAAGTTCTACCAATCCGTCCGAAACATGACGCAGTACGCACCACTTTGCACTTACTGCAAGGACGGAGAGGGAAATCTGATCACCGATCCCCAAAGCATACTGGAGCGATGGGAAGTGTACTTTAATGAATTGCTAAACGGTCAGCTCACTGCAGAAGTAGAGGCTCCACTACTTCAAGAAGAATACCCTATTTTACTGCCACCAAGCATAGAAGAGGTTGAGAAGGCTATAGCCCGGCTTAAGAATAATAAAGCCCCGGGAGCCGATGGCATACAGCCTTACGTCAAGCAATTCATGGTATTCTAGTGCACGTATGAGAGCAGGAAGAAATGCCAGAAGACTGGCGAAAAGTTATAATTTGCCCCATACATAAGAAAGGACATGTCACAACGTGCAGCAATTATAGCATAGCCAGGGTACAACTTTATAAAGCCATGAGAGTATTTGGCATCCCAAATAAATTGACACGACTTTGTAGGTTGACCAATGACAATGACCAACGTAACAAGCCAATTAAAAATAGCCGGATTGCTATCCAGACCAATCAACATCTTTAATGGACTCCGACAAGGGGATGGTTTGGCCTGCCTCCTCTTCAACCTGGCGTTGGAGAAAGCAATCCGTGACTCTGGCATGGCAACAAGGCTTACGCAGACGACATTGACATCATCGGGAGGACCGAACAAGCTGTACACGATTCTTTCATCCAGATCGAACAGGAGGCGGCACAAAATCTGGGGCTGCACATTACTTACTTACTTAAGGTGGAGCTACAGTCCGGGACGGACCTGGGCCTCAACCAACATGCGTCTCCAGCCAGCTCGGTCCCTAGCTAGCTGTCTCCAGTTTCGCACGCCAAGTTGGTTGAGGTCCTCTCCCACTTGCGTGCGCCACCTGAGCCGCGGTCTTCCTCTACTGCGCCTTCCCTCGGGATTGGATTCGAAGACTCTCCGGGCCGGAGCGTTGATGTCCATGCGCTCTACATGACCCAGCCATCTAAGTCGTTGGACTTTGATTCGCTTGACCAGGTCAGTGTCGCTGTACAGCCCGTACAGTTCATGGTTGAATCTTCTCCTCCACTCACCATCTATGCAGACGGGACCAAAAATCACCCGGAGAATTTTCCTCTCGAAGCATCCTAAGACGTTCTCATCCTGCCTTGACAAGGTCCAAGCCTCAGCACCATAAATAATAACTGGGATGATAAGCGTCTTATAAAGGGTCACTTTGGTTGCTCGAGAGAGGACTTTATTACTCAATTGCCTTCTAAGTCCAAAGAAGCAGCGATTTGCAAGAGTTATTCTCCGTTTAATTTCAGCGCTGGTGTCGTTGTCTGAATTAATAGCGGTGCCTAGGTAGACAAAATCCTCAACTACCTCGAAGTTATAGCTGCCTATGGAGACGTTTTGTCCAAGACGTCGCCGTTCTATGTCCTTTCTTGAAGACAGCATATACTTCGTCTTGCCCTCATTGACCACTAAACCCATCTTCTTCGCTTCCGTCTCAATACTCACAAACGCGCTACTGACATCACGCATTGATCTTCCAACTATATCAATATCATCAGCGTATCCGAGTAATTGGACAGACCTTTGGAAGATTGTGCCCCTGGTGTTGACGAGTGAGTTTTGCACAATTCTTTCCAGAACGATGTTGAAGAAGTCGCATGACAGTGCATCGCCTTGTCTAAAACCTTTTTTGACATCAAATGCGTCGGTGAGATCTTGTCCGACCTTGATGGAGCAGCGTGCATTCTCCATTGTCATTCTGCACAAACGGACAAGTTTGGCAGGGATGTCAAAACTAGACATTGCTCTATACAGTTCTTCCCTATAGATGCTGTCATACGCGGCCTTGAAATCGATGAAGAGGTGGTGGGTATCGATTTGAAGTTCCTGGGTTTTTTCCAAGATCTGCCGTAGTGTGAATATTTGGTCGATGGTGGACTTTCCTGGTCTGAAGCCACACTGATATGGACCTATCAGGTTGTTGACGAACGGCTTCAGACGTTCACATAGTACGGCAGAAAGGATCTTGTATGCGATGTTCAGGAGACTGATGCCTCTATAGTTAGCGCAGTTCAGAGGGTCTCCTTTCTTGAGGATTGGGCAAACAATGCTGAGATTCCATTCATCGGGCATGCTTTCTTCCGACCATATTTTGCAGATGAGTTGGTGCATACTCCTTACCAAGTCATCGCCTGCTGCTTTGAACAGTTCGGCAGTGAGGCCGTCAGTCCCAGCAGCCTTGTTGGACTTAAGATTGGATATAGCTATCCTCACTTCGTCGAGGTCGGGTAGGCGGAATTGTTGGTCTGCGTCGCCTAGGTCGAATGGTGCTATCTCCCTTACAGCGGAATTCGATTCGTCATCGCCGTTATAAAGCTTGGAAAAGTGGTCTTTCCATATTCTCAGCATGGACTGCGGTTCTACTACGATGTTCCCCTGATCATCTTTGCAGGCTTCGGTTCGGGGTCGGTAACCCTGGGAAGTCTTTTTTACCTTTTGGTAGAACTTCCGAACCTCATTCCTGTTGTGACATCCCTCTATCTCCACGATCGCGAGCTTCTCGTGCTCCCTCTTTTTCCTTCTGAGAAGCCGGTGTTCCTCTCTCCTCTTCTGCTCGTAGAGCTCGCGAGCAGCTCTGGTCCGTCTGTGCAGCGCCGCTTTGTATGCCTGTTGTTTAGCTGCATGCGCTTGCTGGCACTCGTCGTCAAACCAGGGGTTTCGCTGTGGTGGCCGTGTGAAACCCAGCACTTCAGAGGCGGCATCTCTGATGGCTGCTTGGCAATGTTGCCACTGGTTTTCAATACTTGATGCAGGCAGCATAGGACTTCTTAAGAGGTTGTTAGAGACTCGATCGGAGAAGGACATGGCGATCTCTTGCGATTGTAGCCGTTCAACGTCGAATTTTCTCACAGTAATTCCTTGTTTTGGCTTGGATCGGGATATCCGTAGTCGTACCTTGGCTACAACGAGGTAGTGGTCCGAGTCAATGTTGGCCCCTCGGAACGTTCGGACATCCTGTATACTGGAGAAGTGCCGCGCGTCGATCGCAATGTGGTCAATCTGGTTGACGGTTGATTGATCAGGAGATTTCCATGTCCCCTTGTGGATATCGAGATGTGTGAACTGCGTACTTGCTACCAGAACGTCTCGCCCCGCAGCGAAGTCGATCAGCCTGAATCCGTTATCGGAGGTGGTGTCGTGCAGGCTATATTTCCCGATTATGCCACCAAAGATGTCTTCTCTTCCTAGCTTGGCGTTAAAATCTCCTAGGACAATTTTAATGTCATAGCTAGGACATTGCTCATATGTTTTGTCCAGGAGCTCGTAGAATATGTCTTTGGTGTCTTCATCTTTCTCCTCTGTAGGGGCATGCGCGCAAATGAGGCTTATGTTGGCGAATTTAGCCTTGATGCGGATTGTCGTGATGCGTTCGTTCACACTGCTGAAACTTAAGACTTTTTGCCTGAGCCTAGTTCCAACAACAAATCCACACCCAAATAGTCGCTGCCTTCGTTCTCGGTAGCAGTCGCCGTAGTATACATCGCAGTCTTTTAGTTTGCGTTTACCCGGTCCATCCCATCGCACTTCCTGGATGGCGGTAATATCTGCTTTGCAGCAGTTTAGGGCTTCCGCTAATTGTTCGGCTGCACGTGGTCTATTAAGGGACCTAACATTCCACGTACATATCCGAAGTTCGTTGTCCTTATTTCGTTTGCTTGGTTCGTCATCAGTAAATCCGTCCGTATCCGAGGCTTGTTGTTGCTTCGCAACTAGATGTGTTTGACGTGGTCGGGAAGTCACCCCGACGACACAACCCCCAACCTGGAGGGCCAGATCCTTAGTTTAACTCCAAAGACGGGGAGCCGGATAAACCGCTCCTTATAGGCCTGAGCTCCGAATATGTCGTAGTAGCCCTATAAGGTGTTCACTAAGTAGTTCAACCTGACTGGAACTGTAGACGCCACCGTTGATTCCATCCTGGGAATTCTTCCGCTGCCGTCTGGATAGAAAGAAAGGTGCCTTAGTGGGAACACCTCTCCCCCCCTCTCTCGTTTGCTACCCCCAACAACCTTCCACTGGGGTTGATACCCAATCTCCAGCTGAGGTACTAGGTACCCGATGTTCACCGCGGGGAGGTGAGAGTAGGACAGAGTTGTAGTAGTTGGTAGACAGAGGTGGGTTTTGAGAAAAACCTATGGACGCTTGTGTCCTCTTGGGTGCACGTGTCTACCATTTGAACATCAAATGCACATTAGTGAAGGTAAAACAAAGTACACGGTGGCGTCGAATGCGAGAAGAACAGTTGGTCAAACAATCAAGGTAGCGGAGCACGAATTTGAAGTGGTACAATCCTTTAAATACCTTAGGTCAATAGCAGCCGATAATAATATAGAAGAAGAAATACGCGGGCGCCTGCTCAATTCCAACAAAGCCAACTATAGTCTGTCAAAGCATACGCAATCTACCTTGAAGCAGACATAGTGACATAAATTAAGCTCGGTAGACTCCGGTGGGCAGGTCACCTAGCTCGCATGAGTGAAGAGGAACCGGTTTGGAAAGTCCTTTGTGGTACATTCTATGGTAGACGGCAGCGTGGTAGACCATGCTTACGCTGGAGAGATAGCGTAGACCAGGACGCTCGAAGCCTTGGGGTGCGCAACTGGATGGCGTCGGCTCAAGACCGGGATAGGCGGAGAGACTTGTTGAAGGAGGCCAGGGCCCTTATTATGAAATACGAAACGAACGACAGAAAAAACGAAACCCAGAAAAACGAAACTGATGGCGTAGAGCGATTATGAGGAACGAAAATGGAATCAAGAAAATGTTGCCAGCCAAAAATGAAAAATGGTATTTTTTTTAAACGCAACTAACTTCACACCTATTTACAAATGTCAATTTTTAGCAACATTTGGATTACTTTCCGTGAAAGCTACCATCAAGTATATTTGTTTAGCATTCGTTGTAGGCCTAAATATTAGAAATATCTTATTTTTATGTTTTTCACCATTATATTTATTATTTAACTTACATTTTTTCTCCCTCATCAAAATGAAAACCAAACCAAAAAAAAAAAAACAAACCAAAACACTATAATGTTTGACACTTGACAGTAACCCGCCAAAACAAAAGCTGAACGAGTGCTTGAAGCCACTCGTAAATAAAAATACGAGTACCTATATGTGTATCGTTTTTTTACGATTCTCGTTCCTCGTAATCGCAATTTTACAAATACGCGCTTCTGCAATCGTTTTTCGTAATCGCAATTTCACAAATACTCGGTGTTAAAAACGATTATCGTTTTTCATAATAACCCCCCAGGACCGGACCCCGGTTGTCGAGCCGATGATGATGATCTGTCAGAATAGAAAGATCGATATACAGGTTCCAGAGCTTTCTATTGCCTTTGAGATTAGACCAGAATCAGATATTTCCGTATATAATCTTGATGGCGCTACCGATTGGACACAGTTTATTTTTGAAAGTGATAGAATAAAGTTCGTGTAAAGTGTTGCATACTGTTGTGCCAGTGATTAATAAAAGTGATTTCAATTGAAGTAAAGTGTGTTTTATTTTAAATGTAATAAGAAGAAGTTAAGAAATAAAGTAAATAAGTTTTTATTGCGGACCCTTAGCAGACTATTACAGTATTTTTGTGGAGATCATTTATAAGCGGTAAGTCTCAATTTTGCGAGAGAAAAAAAGTTATTGCCAAAATAGTAGTACAAAGTAAAACAAGGTTTGCATTTGAAATGTTACTTAAATACGATGAGAAGTGGTACATATAAGTGTAATTATAAAAATCAGGATTTATCAACATGAGTTATATAACAGAATATTGTATGAGCTTCACTTTTTGACCAAGAATGTACATCCTGATCAACGAGCGATGGGGATTATGTGCGCGAAAACGCGTTAAAAGTGGTTCGAAATCAAGATTTTGGTACATGACCTACGTTAATAAGTGCATGAAAATCTTTTTCTCAGAGAATGACTTGAAAGAAATTGTCAAGAGATGCGAAAAAGCAGCCTTTTTGATGGCGACTCCCCAACAAAAAATCATCATGATGATTTCATCATATAAAAAATTCCCATAGAAAATCACCATAGTTAACACCTGTATCAGTTGATAAGTTGCTTATATAGCGGTATGTCTCAATTCGATGTGAGAAAAAGTTACATATACTTAAAAAGTAGTAGTCCTTAGAGTTGATGTACTTAACGTTCAAGGCTTTCCAAGACAGAAAATGAAGTGCAGAATTTAACATTAGGTTCATACCAACTTAAACTTGACAAATGATATTGTGGGGAACGCTTGCGAAATTATTTATACACAATTGAAGTATTTCAAGATAATGCTAAGCAATGTACAACATTACTGTACATGTTAGATTGGATGACGAATTGTTGGCACCTGTGCATACATCACGTCCATCGTTTGATACCTTTGATTTGAAAGGCATAAACCTTTTAATTCTTCAGCTGCATTTTTCAATGACAATGTTGTTGACAAATTTATTAAAAAAAAAATCATTTTTAAAATACTCATTTATTATTTCTTTCCTATGTAAGATATATTATTTATCATGTTATCTAACTATTTAATGATTATTTAACCTATTTTTTTAAAGTTATTAATAACCTTGATATTTATCTATGTACATTTGTACAAAAAATATAAAATAAAACAAAGTAAAAAAAATAAAAAAATACAATATTGTTTTTTATTTTTTTCATACACGTTTTGGCCAATAACTGTTTTCCCATGTTGAATCGAGAAAAACGTCCGTATAAACTTTTCATGTACCTACTCAAATAGACCTATTCAATGGTACATCAACGTTATTGGTTCGGGCCAAAATTGCCATTCTTCTTTGAACATTGGTCTAACAAATTGTGTATCCACGGAAATTTATTAGATTCTTAAATAAAGTTCACGAATATAGATATAATTATAACTTTAAGTTTTTTTTAACACTGCCAGTTAAACAAAAATTAGAAGAGCACTATCTTTAGCAACTTAGTTTTTAGTCTTCCTTTACTAATCAATAGTTTTTTTCTCGCCTGTCTAAATTGAGAGTAAAGCTCACTTCTTCGAACTTTTTCTGATACCAATAGGTTATCACAGATTTAGGATACATTTTAAGTTTTTAAATGTATGTATATATGACTCAGTGATTATTGATTTAAAGAAAAAAAAAAACAATAATAGGGCAAGTAGTTTTTAATACATTATAAAAGAACTAAAAAATAATATCGTTGACTTTGAACAACTTCATTATTATTTATTTGAGAAAACACTTTCTCGCGAATTTCGAAACGCTACAGTGTCCAAAGTAGAGACAAGTTCTTGGCGATCATCCATTCCTACAGCACTGCGAAACATCTGGGTTCCTCTTCTCCATCTATTAATACGTTCAATATTCCACCAACGCTTGTAACAAGATAACCAAATTATCAAAACTAGTCCAATAACAGAAAAGGTAACAACAATTATTATCTTAAAAGCACCGATTTTTGCATTTCGAATACAAGCATTATCATCAATTTCAAACCACTTACTGAGAGCACCACCTCCAGTGCTAACAACTTTGATGGAAAATTGATCAAACGTGTAGGTACCTTGAAAATTAATCAAAACTTTATATCCGTTCTTTTCAAATTGCTTTCTACTAATGCAGTAAGTATGGCCAATATCAAGAGTAGGAACATTAACCCCTTTGTTATTTTTAAACTGTATTAGGTAATTAAGTACAGCCCCATTTGGAGTCGGAGGCTCAGAAAATTTCACCAAATACGTAAGGTTCGTTTTATCTCTGCAAGAATATGCATTAGTGACCAAATCGAATGTTTTAGTAACTGTGGTTCGGTCACTGTGCATGTAATATGTTCCACATCCTGCCTCGTTACATGCAAAAATAAAAAAACTGTATCTTGTAAAATGTGTCAGGCCATTGACTGTGAAATTTCCCATTTTCGCATCGATTACAGAAACGTTTGTACGATAGCCACTCTTGACCAAATTATGACAATTTTTCTTTGAGTTAATGCTGCAGGCATATGTTGTTTCCATATCTTGTTTAAATTCATCATCTTCTATTTGATCCCGCTTTCTTTGACAACAATCATCGAAATCTTCTAGGGCACTTTCTGCATAGTATTCGAAAGGCTGTTCACAATAGGCCCTCGAGTCAAGGGTCTCTAAATCTACAATCTGTTCATATGTTTCTAGGATATAGAATTTCACCACTTCGGGTGTCGTATTTCTTAAAATCCACATAAGTGTAATATTTTCAGATGATTTTCTGTATGTAACAAGTTTTGGTGCCGTTGGAAAATCAGGTTTTGTTAAAGTTCTTTGGATCGGAGATCTTGCTGAATAATAGTCTTTGTCTCTAAAAGTCTTGACGAGGTAATCATAATTAGTATACGGTAGTAGATTGGATATGTTATACAAAAAATGAGATGAGTTGTGTTCAGAAATATCAGCTCTAAACATTAGCTCTCGCTGCCAGTGGATTCTGAAAGATAAATAAATTTCAAAAAAGTATAAAAAACGTAAGACTTGATGTGTATAGAAACCTCATGCATACATCGTCATCAAGTTCACTTTCTTCGCCTTGGTTATATTTAGCCTCGCGGTAAATAACTTCTACTTCTTCGGCTGTATGATTCTTCGCCCACGAGATTTTAACACTGTTTTGGGTAGATTCCTAAAGAGAAAATTTGAAAAAAAATTTGATATCACTCAACTAAACAAGGATATCTTATTTTTATTTAATGAAGTCAAAATATAAAAAAAGAACTATTTTCGAAAACTTTTCCACCGTTTATATTTTGGGCAGTAATCACGAAACACTACTCTTGCTGTCATGCGAAGCATCTTTATTTCAGCTGCCGTCAATTAACTCTCATGCTTCTTGTACATTTTTTCCAACACTCTGTGTAAGCACTGGCCAAATAACTGTCGTGCAGAGCTTTCCTTTCAGCTCAGGGGGCATTTTTCGATCACAGAAGATGAAGGAGTTTTCCCGCCACTTCATCCACAATACGCTTACGCAAAGGTTTGATTTCTTCATCGCTATTGATTACAGACGAAAGATTTAAAAAATTTTCACACTTGGGAAGCATTGCTCCATTCAAATAGATATCCAGAATCTGCATGTGTGGATCAGAAAATGGAATGGAATAGTATTCGGCCTTTTTCACGCTAAAGCCCAGTATGCATGTCGAGTTAAATTTCCACTTACAGCTATAGCTACTGCTTCCTAAGAAAATCTAGAGTTCCTTCTTGCATTTTCGTAGTAAATCATACGAAAATAACTTTACTTCATTAGCTTTTTTTTTTTACAAAAAACTACAGTTTAAAAAACTTACCACTTCATCAACATTTAATCTAACTGGTTCACAGAGGACATCTTGATCATTGGTCTGTATTAAATCCTTTTCCTTGTTATGAATTATATTTCGCCCAAATTCTTCCAGCATATGGTTACAAAGTTTTTTATTTGCATATGAATAGATGCCACCATTTACAAATTCCACATTTTTTCCTGCTGCTGGAGTCCAGAGTTCTTGAAGGTTGTCATTGTTATATAAAACTAACGCAAATGTTCCATTTTCTAATGGGTTTCCTTCGATTTTTTCTATATTTTGCAAAAATTGCAACGATTTCAGGTAAGCGGAACTAAAAAAAAATAATATACATAGATATAACTCGAATTTAAAAAAATAACTTGTTCTTAACACAACGTACTAAAAAACTTTTATGTGTCCGTCAACTATTTGCAGACTTCTAAAAGATTCAATTAAATCTTGTTCTTCAACTTTGTTTCGGAGGTTAATAAACAAGCTACCTCTAAGATGTTGACAGTTTTTAAGTGATTCAGCATGAGATAAGCTTAATACAGTAATTTCTTCCTCATGTTGGTCAGGGAAACATTCTTTAACGCAGCCTGTATCGCATTTCACACATTCACCTACTTTTCTGCTATGGTTATATCCCGAAGGACATCTTCTGTTGCATTCATCGTTGAATAAATAATTTCGCAGTGTGTTACACTCTTCTTTTGTGTAACATCGTTGATAGTTTTCGGAATAGTACCTAAAATAAAAAAGACAATTTTTAATTATGTACATAGATATAATAAATAAATGAAACATGGCACGACAGTTTATAGATAACAAAGGCCTATCAACTTACTTTCTCAATAATTTATGTGTGAATGTAAGTACTACTTACAGGGCAAGTTTTGTATTCCTTAAAAAATTTGTGTAACTAACACTGATAGAGAATGCGATAAAGTGGGTCCCAAAGGCGGTCTGTCTGTAACTCGACTTACAGTCTAAATTACTGAAATGATTTTTTTCAACCTTTGAACTTATGTAGGTTTTTTTGATGATTTCCTAGAGACAAAATTGAAATTTTTTACTTCCAAAAATAACGGCACCTGTCATATAACCGTTACAACAAAACTAATTTATCTCGAAAACGACCCTATGGAATTTGAATAAATTAAAACTTTTTAGTCAAAAAATACTTCTAAAATACCGCTCAACGGTAACTGCTATAGAACACGATTTTAAGTTTTGCATTTTTTTGTTTGATAGATCAAGATTTATGAAAGAAAAAGATATGCATAATATTGCATATGAAAATTTTCCAAAAATAATTTTCTGGAGTTTTGAATTTGACAAAGGTATCCAGACGTATTCACTTTTATATCCACACTTCTTCAGTTTTTGAAAGTTGCAATATAAAATGTCAAAATTGCAACATTGTTGTGAAGGACTATTAATTGAAAAGTTCCGAGGCTATACTTTGCAATAGCTGCAAATAAGAACGAAGAAATCGCAATCTATGTATTTAGTGATGCGGTGAAAACTCCAAGAAGTGAAAAGCGATTGGGCCAGACGAGAAACCCTATGAGTTCTGGAATGGAATGGGAGACATTCGGTCAACATGGCTCATGGTTCTCATATCCAAATTTATTTGCGGTGACTTAATAAGTTTGAAAAGAAATGAATACTGCATTTGCTTCCCTAATGCGAAAAGTTTAAATATCTTGGATCTGTGATTAATAGAAAAAGATCTTGTGAATTGTGATGAAGACATCAAACATTATGTAAACGTAGGGTGGATGAAGTGGCGGGAGAACTCTGCCATCTTTTGTAGTTAAAAAATGCCCCTTAGCTGAAGGGAAAGCTCCACGTGGAAATTTTCCTTCCAGCACTTGCATATGTACGGTTAAGAACCAAACAAATCCGAGAATCCCTTGTAAATGTAAAAAACACCAGCTTGCATAACAAACCTAGCTAGTACTGTTAAGCAGAGATGAAAAGTCTTTAAAACGGTTTAAAATATAGTTTTAAGTATACATCTGATTAGATTAGGTTAATTTGACGTAGCTGTCATTAACTGACACACTTAGACCAGGATTCGCCCATTGTGATACCATATGAATCTAGAGATTTGTTGTTTCTTTCTCCTCTTCATCCATGCAGCTTCTGCAGAAGTCATTAGAGAAAACACCCAGCCTTGCTGCGTGCTTCCCAATTATAGACAGCGTCCTGCAGTGTCCTTATAGACCAATAACGGAGCTAATGTGCAATTTATTTAGCGACAACAAGCAACTAGATCATCAAGTTCATCAGCCTTACAATTGCCCTCAATATTCCTGTGGCCCTGCACCCAACAAAGGTGAATGTATGTTATACTGCTGCGCCATCTCCGCGAGAGATGATCGGCAGTTGAGGGCTGTCAATGAGTTTATGGAGACAGAATCAAGAGACTCAATGGCAACTTGGCTGTGAGAGAAACTGCTGATATCAGTAGTTGATGTCACGTGCAGTGCACGCAGCTGTATGTTAACAGAATATATCTAAGATAGTCTGACAAATGGGAAAAAATAAACAAAAATAATTTTATCCGGATTTTTCTCCCAAATGCCCCTATTTGCAACGATAAAACAACTACATGTTTAGGAGGACATAAGTGCATTTTTCTATTTCTGCAAATCTATCTTGAAACATTTTCCAATTGATAATTGATTGAGGATCCCCAATCAAAAACGGTAATATTCACATTTTCCCAAAAATATGAGCTTCTGTCGTCTTGAGGGGTGAGATTACTTGATTAATCGGCGATTATGACGACCATAATCATCGCTTAATGCGCGATATTTGAATCACCATTTAAATAATAAATAGTTTTAACGCGTTGTTTGATAGTTAAGCGATCCATTACCACAAATGACAAACGTTCAACGAATGTTATGACACTTCATATGACAGCTGAGTTTAGCAGCGCTACTAACTTGAAACCATAAAATGAACGCCTCTGTACTGAGCCTTTATGGATAAAAAAGATTGCCAAAATAGAGTCACCAGCAGCCGGGTAAACTGAAAATCTCTTATTTTGTAACTTCGTTTAATTTTTATTAAAAAAGAACGATTTTTGAAACTATTGTAAAGTTTAAAGCGTAGTAGAATTCGTATCTAGTCATAAATTTTAACAATGCTTCTACCCGAGCGTCGAACTTGTAGAGTGTAGAAGCTGAGTAGGGTCAATGATTCTCGAGAAATTATCTCCAGATGAGTCCTGAAACCAAAGGTCGCTCACGTTAACCCGTCCCTCAATCCTCTCCTATCCCACATAGGAAGCGAATAGCCGACTATTGATACCAACTCCTCTCCCACCCATTCCACGTTGGTGGTGAAAAAACCATTCAACGTTGCCCTCCATTGATTCCTCTTTCATCCTACTGGGCAAGCACAGCTCATAATCCTTATAATCAATCCTTTCCATCAGTACGGTGTAAACACTGTCTGATTCCCTACCCCCTCTCTCTCCTCTACCAATATCCACCTCCCAATTGGGCTGAATCTAAGGTGTTACACGACCCGTGCCGATGATCAGCCTGACTGAGGGCCCAATTAAAAACTAGCTCAGTCGTTAACGGAGTATCCGTATACCTGGATATTAAAAAAAAAAAAAAAAAAAAACAAAGTCTGAATCGGCCAGCAGTACGGTTGTAAAGTTGTCTGCTGCTCATCCCTCTTCCACTGACGCCAATATGGCAATGGACACCCATGGCTCTGTTGTCGCCAGCGGGAGTAAGGACAGTAGTTATACTACCTTCTTCTTGTAGTGAAGGGGTTGTGAAGTATGGCCCCTCCACTACTACAGAGAGTAAACCTCTCAAAACTTCAACTCGGCGGTTTAGTGGAGCCAGTCCGTGTCCCCGTGGTAGTGGAGTAGTGAAGCATGACCCTTCTACCACCAAGGGAAATACAATTCCTGTAAAAGGTCGTGGGGGGGCGAACGGAAGCTCTAACCCTATAAGACCTACTATAGGGACATGCAAAATGCTAAGAGGATTCTCCAGACGTTGGGCTAAAGGCTTCTTAGCCAAAGCCAACAATAAGACCTGCGAGGACTCTACGTCTAAGAGACAGAGGTCTATGGAGTGTATTGTCTCAATACCCAAACGCCCCAAAGTGCAAAACACCCGCACTCCTCCTAACCCTCACAAGGTTAAAATGTCCTTCAGCGACGTGGTGAAAGACAAATTGGTAGTCGCAATCATCGACAGGATTGACGTGGATGGCACGATCTCTGCCGAGAATTGAACATTGGTCAAGGATCAGTTGGCCCACAGATTTCTGGGAATCATGTCCGACAATCCGGGACCACCGCCATCACAAACGATGGCAGATGGCATCAAGGCCATATTAAGTTGATGATGTGTGATGATCAGAGATCGTGTGATCTACTGTAGCTGGCTGTCAGCCGACTCGAGGAGGCCTGGCCTGGTGCAAAGCTCCAGGTCGTCGCCAAGGAAGATATTCTTTGTAGGCAAACTCGCACCATGGTACCGGCTGTTTTCAAAGGCCTGGATCAAGTCCTGGAGGTGATCCGACTATCAAATTCATCCCTCCCTACTCACAACTATAAGGTTGTGAAACTAGAAGAGGCAAAGGGCCCCTATCGTTATCATCAATACGGAGTCCCTTAGGTGTGGGTTTAAGACCATAACCCTGAGGGTCTACAAGAAAGATGGGGCTAAGGCTCAATCCCTTCCCCCTTTCCCTTTCCCTTTCCCTTTCCCTTTCCCTTTCCCTTTCCCTTTCCCTTTCCCTTTCCCTTTCCCTTTCCCTTTCCCTTTCCCTTTCCCTTTCCCTTTCCCTTTCCCTTTCCCTTTCCCTTTCCCTTTCCCTTTCCCTTTCCCTTTCCCTTTCCCTTTCCCTTTCCCTTTCCCTTTCCCTTTCCCTTTCCCTTTCCCTTTCCCTTTCCCTTTCCCTTTCCCTTTCCCTTTCCCTTTCCCTTTCCCTTTCCCTTTCCCTTTCCCTTTCCCTTTCCCTTTCCCTTTCCCTTTCCCTTTCCCTTTCCCTTTCCCTTTCCCTTTCCCTTTCCCTTTCCCTTTCCCTTTCCCTTTCCCTTTCCCTTTCCCTTTCCCTTTCCCTTTCCCTTTCCCTTTCCCTTTCCCTTTCCCTTTCCCTTTCCCTTTCCCTTTCCCTTTCCCTTTCCCTTTCCCTTTCCCTTTCCCTTCCCTTTCCCTTTCCCTTTCCCTTTCCCTTTCCCTTTCCCTTTCCCTTTCCCTTTCCCTTTCCCTTTCCCTTTCCCTTTCCCTTTCCCTTTCCCTTTCCCTTTCCCTTTCCCTTTCCCTTTCCCTTTCCCTTTCCCTTTCCCTTTCCCTTTCCCTTTCCCTTTCCCTTTCCCTTTCCCTTTCCCTTTCCCTTTCCCTTTCCCTTTCCCTTTCCCTTTCCCTTTCCCTTTCCCTTTCCCTTTCCCTTTTCCCTTTCCCTTTCCCTTTCCCTTTCCCTTTCCCTTTCCCTTTCCCTTTCCCTTTCCCTTTCCCTTTCCCTTTCCCTTTCCCTTTCCCTTTCCCTTTCCCTTTCCCTTTCCCTTTCCCTTTCCCTTTCCCTTTCCCTTTCCCTTTCCCTTTCCCTTTCCCTTTCCCTTTCCCTTTCCCTTTCCCTTTCCCTTTCCCTTTCCCTTTCCCTTTCCCTTTCCCTTTCCCTTTCCCTTTCCCTTTCCCTTTCCCTTTCCCTTTCCCTTTCCCTTTCCCTTTCCCTTTCCCTTTCCCTTTCCCTTTCCCTTTCCCTTTCCCTTTCCCTTTCCCTTTCCCTTTCCCTTTCCTTTCCCTTTCCCTTTCCCTTTCCCTTTCCCTTTCCCTTTCCCTTTCCCTTTCCCTTTCCCTTTCCCTTTCCCTTTCCCTTTCCCTTTCCCTTTCCCTTTCCCTTTCCCTTTCCCTTTCCCTTTCCCTTTCCCTTTCCCTTTCCCTTTCCCTTTCCCTTTCCCTTTCCCTTTCCCTTTCCCTTTCCCTTTCCCTTTCCCTTTCCCTTTCCCTTTCCTTTCCCTTTCCCTTTCCCTTTCCCTTTCCCTTTCCCTTTCCCTTTCCCTTTCCCTTTCCCTTTCCCTTTCCCTTTCCCTTTCCCTTTCCCTTTCCCTTTCCTTTCCCTTTCCCTTTCCCTTTCCCTTTCCCTTTCCCTTCCCTTTCCCTTTCCCTTTCCCTTTCCCTTTCCCTTTCCCTTTCCCTTTCCCTTTCCCTTTCCCTTTCCCTTTCCCTTTCCCTTTCCCTTTCCCTTTCCCTTTCCCTTTCCCTTTCCCTTTCCCTTTCCCTTTCCCTTTCCCTTTCCCTTTCCCTTTCCCTTTCCCTTTCCCTTTCCCTTTCCCTTTCCCTTTCCCTTTCCCTTTCCCTTTCCCTTTCCCTTTCCCTTTCCTTTCCTTTCCCTTTCCCTTTCCCTTTCCCTTTCCCTTTCCTTTCCCTTTCCCTTTTCCCTTTCCCGTTCCCTTTCCCTTTCCCTTTCCCTTTCCCTTTCCCTTTCCCTTTCCCTTCCTTTCCCTTTCCCTTTCCCTTTCCCTTTCCCTTTCCCTTTCCCTTTCCTTTCCCTTTCCCTTTCCCTTTCCCTTTCCCTTTCCCTTTCCCTTTCCCTTCTCCCCCTTACCCTTACCCTTACCCTTACCCTTACCCTTACCCTTACCCTTACCCTTACCCTTACCCTTACCCTTACCCTTACCCTTACCCTTACCCTTACCCTTACCCTTACCCTTACCCTTACCCTTACCCTTACCCTTACCCTTACCCTTACCCTTACCCTTACCCTTACCCTTACCCTTACCCTTACCCTTACCCTTACCCTTACCCTTACCCTTACCCTTACCCTTACCCTTACCCTTACCCTTACCCTTACCCTTACCCTTTTCCTTTCACAACGGACCAAACTCTGGTCTAAGTGTGTTGGTTTTTTTTTTTAACCAACAGCCATCTTAACCTAACCTAACCTAACCCTTAACTTTAGTATTTAAAGCATTAAATAAATAAATAGATGAATTGCAAGGTGATTCCTCGTAGGATTTTTTGAAATTTGCTATTCATGTTAATGTTAATTTAAAAGTTATTCTTTCCGAACGTTTTCAAAATCAATTGAAGTTTCCGAGACGCACCTTTCAGAATTTACAACGCAATGTGAAGAAACTTCGCCTTACAGATTTGCATTGCTGAATGATCTATCTGGTTTTCCTGACGAATAGAGTAGATTGGTTTCATTTCTTCCAATTTTTTTCACAAGGTGCTTCATTGAAAAGAATCAAGTTGATCCAACAATTCTTGAGTTTGTTTATTTATTGTTTTATTTTTTAAATTTATTTTATTACGTTAAAAATTAAATTATAAATTGAGTTAATCTTAGAGTTAATACGACATTCATGGACTCTAAAGCGGTACGATGTTCACAGGGTCATAAAATCTATGTAAGATGAACTGAATTTAACAGAAATTGCTTAATCAACTGATGGGCCCAAGTGAAGTCGGACGACATGCCAATTGTTTTTGACTAAAGACAATTAAAAGCAATTTTGAAAAAAGAATAATTCAACGGTATCAATAATTACATAGCGCTAAGGTTGAGTTTTCTATTTGGCTAATTTATTCCAGTAGTACAAGATGTCTTAAAGGAAACCTTACATTTATTTAGCTTACTGCGTGAAAGCAAAGAATGCGAGGGGCGCGGAGGTTAAGTCGATCGGTAGTCTGGGTCTTGGGAATTTAGTCGCTATGGAGCACTTTGTGCGTGCGAGAGTTTTATAAAAACGGTGAAGCTTTGGCGTGTAGAAGATTCGGCAGCATTCGAGGATTTCGCCACTTAATTGATGCGAAAGCATTCCTCTTATTCGAAAATTGGACAAAAAGTTTGAAGAGACCGGTACAACGCTGGAAAACCCAAAAACCGGGCGACTAAGGTCATCAAGAACGGTAGAAAATGTGGAGAATGTTAATCAGTATTTTCTTGACGAACTGAACCTTTCAATTAGGAGGTATCATAAGTAATTTTACTGTTCGATTAAAAGAGTGCCACGAACACGAGATTTGGACGATATTATCTAAAAACAAACGGATATAGAAGAATATGAAATAAAAGAAGGCAAAAGGTATAAAAATAAAATGAGGGAAGTAAAGCAATCAAAGAAACGGATAGGAAAGAAAAGGAGAAAAATAGAAATATAAACAGAAACAAAAACAAAAACAAAAACAACAAAACCAATTGAAATTAAGAAAAAATTTAAATAAAAAAAGATGAATGAAGAAAATCAAAAAAACAAAAACATTAGAAATAAGAATTCGGAAAAAAAGAAAGAAAATAAAGGAACAGTGTATGCCATTCTCCTGTGCGGAAGCGGAATTCGGGAAAAGAAGTCTCCTTAAATCAACTGAAGTCTTTTTAACAAAACAAAAGAAACAGATTACAACTGTTTTCAAGAAAAATAAAAGGATCAAATATGCATTAGTTAAGGCAAATAATACAGCTTCAAAGAAAGTCTTAAGAAAATCGTAATGTGTGTTTTGATCAAAATCAAAATTAAGTTTGATTTTTTACCAAAAAGTACTAGTAGATACATATATACTCACGTTGCTTCGCAAATTTTTATCCTTACAACGTTAGTAAGCAGAATACACGGCTAACTGCAATTTCCTAACGTAATTAATACTTCGTTTTGCATAAAAGATTCCTAAATCCATCAAGTTTCTTGAGAGCTTGCATACCCATTGTTGTGAAAACCATTTATTCCCTTAATCTTACTTACGTGTTATTGGGACACTTTGTAACACATGCTCCGTGGTCGCTGATTCCCTTACAAACATTGCATCCTGTGTTGGAGCTATTATAGCATCCTCCAAGGCATTGCGGGTCACAATGACTAGTATCACTGCCAAAATAAAAGATTCGAAAATGTTATTTCTGAATAATAATAATGTTTAGTTGCCTACCGTGATAAGTTAATCAAATTTGCATTTTCAAATTTTTGACAAAAATTATTAGACCAACAGTAGTCACATCCTTTGCAATCTGCATAATCACATTTAGATCCATCTACTGGGAAAATATGATTTTCTCCTGATGTTAAGGTCAAACGATCCCAATTGATCTATTTATGTAGTATATTTATATTTAAATCTTCAAATTATTAAATTCACACAAAAAAAAACTGAATACCATTCTTAAAAAACACATTTCGGGACAATTTCCAATAAAAACATGGCCACGCTGTATTGCAATAAGAGATCTGAACTCAACCTGTATTAAAAAAAATTAATTTTTAAGTTAATGTTAATAAATTATATGGATAATTAAAGCTTTAACACACAATACGTACATATGTTAAAGTTTTTTTTTTCAGGGTGCGATTCTAATAAAGCTCTTGATACGCGGGTACCCGATACACTGACAGGGTAAATCACTTACTAATTTATTGGTTGCTGTCATTGTATATAAATTTGCATAAGTTTTATATACAATGTTGCTGTTTCTGTTTATAAACAAGTGCGCCCTCAAACGACCATATCACAAAGCTGTGTGGAACGTGCTGATGAGAGTACCTTTGTATATGAAAACTATAGTACTATCATGGTCATCTATATATTATATAAAAGAAAGTCGTGTTAGTTACACTATTTATAACTCAAGAACGGCTTTACCGATATGGCCATTGTATATAAAACTTATAGTACTATCATCACGATGGATATGGCTGAAAATTGGTGAGGAGGTAGCTTAGAGCCAGGAGACGGACATAGGACACTATTTATTCCGTTCGACAGCGTTCCCGTGTGACTTGACATAAAACATCAGACGTGGTATAACAAAAAAGAATCAGACTCGGAATAACAAAACGCAAATGACAGTTATGTAATGGACGTATGGATAACAATTTGATTTTTGTAAGAAATCAATATTAAAACTATTTCTATTAAATAAATAACAAGCTACGAGTATGAAAGTAATTTTGTCTATGAATGAATTGTTGAAAATTTGAGTTTTGAAATAAATATTAAGGTGAATTGAAGTGAAATGAAGTTTAATTACTAATGCCGCGACCGAGACGATCGAATCTTTCCCGACAAAGCCGTAAGGCAAGAAGGATACGAAACTGAAGAAGAACAAGAAATTGCACGTGAACAGCGCCGGCGCGTTAGAATGGCTCGACTTCGTGCTTCTCAATCACAAGAGCGAAGTGAGGCAGCCCGTGAAACGGCTCGGTCGACAATGCAAAATCATCGAGCGAACAACAGAGGTCAACAAATAGATATAATTTGCGACGCAGAACAAGAGATTTATCAAGTGCTGATTTGAATCGAACAGCGTTTCGATACGATTGCTGCAATGATTACAGCTTGCATCCTAGCGTTTGCATTGGGCAAATGGACATTGTTTGCAAGTATTGTGGTGCATTAAAGTTTTTCGGAGAAACGCCAGGATTATGCTGCCTTAGTGGTAAAGTTAAATTGCTATTTTTGACTTCGCCACCTGAGCCATTGTATTCATTGCTTTGTGGCGAAACACCAGAATCACGCCATTATCTTTCAAACACTTAAAAATACAATGGTTGTTTTCAAATGACGTCATTTGGGCAGATTTTATCGAAGAGCGAGGATTTAATCCGTTATTTAAGGTATTTATTAATACGCTTTTATAAGCCTGGGTTGTATGTATGTAATGGAATCTTTGAACATGATTTTCACCAATTTACAGAAATAATATAATTGCTAATTCTGAACTCTACTCTCACACCGAAAAAAGTGTATATAACTCAGTTAATACTGACTGGTTTTTATTTTGTAGACACAAGGCCAGATTCATCATCGAATTGGATCATTACTACCACTCGAAGATGAACAGCATACATTTTACAAATATATTTCATGGGCAACATGGAAGAACAAACATGAGAGTTGCATAGCTCAATGATACATCTGCTGAAGATTTCTCTAACCAATTGCTCACTACGAGCAATTTTAGCGGCTAAGAATAAAGATGTAGACAACCTGAACTATATAATTCAAAATAAGATCATTGGAACACTGCCACCACCAACTATAGACATGAATTTTTAAACTCCTTGGATGTGCCTACTGGCTTACCACTGCACAATTTACGCCTTAAGGTTGGCTTCGTAGTAATCATGCTTCGAAACATAAACCAACCAAAACTGTGCAACGGTACGCGTTTGGTAGTTAGAAAATTGATGAACAATGTAATTTACGCGACGATACTAAAAGGAAAATTCAAAGGTGAGGAAGTTCTCATTCAAAGGACTTCAATTTCCGATCCGTCTTGCATTTGCCATGACCATCAACAAATTCAAGGCCAATCCTTAAAAGTTTGTGCTTTGAATCTAGAACATCCATGTTTTTCCCATGGTCAATTATATGTGGCATGATGTTCACGGGTCGGAAGACTATCTGCGTTGTTTGCCTGATAATAAAACAAAAAATGGCGTGTATCACAAGTGAAAAGCACATTATGTACTAAAGTGCAGAAACAATAATAAATGATTAATGTACTTTAGTTTTTTTTCTAATAAAAAAATTAACTTAATAAATTCGAAAATCTGCTTATTTATTGCCTTTGAGGTGGAACAGAGTTCGCAGGGTCAGCTAGTTGTATATAAAGCTTATAGTACTATCATCACGATGATTTTTGAGTTTTTTGAGGGCGCACTTGTATATACACAGAAACAGCAACCAGAAAGTTAGTATGTGCTGTGATCGCCAGGGGGCCGACGTGTGGAACGTGCTGATGATAGTACTATCTAAATTCATGAGTCATGAGCAATGCGACAAAATGCTAGGGCGTGTAGGTTGCGTTGAGACAAGAAAAAAATCGTATGGGAGGGGGGGCCTATTCCCCTCTGTTTAGCCGGGAGGGGCAATTTTCGAAAAAACTGACTTTAAATGGGAAAAAAATTATTTAAAATCAACGGCTTCATTGACAATGCTGTGCGATACGTTTTTGAAAAGCCAATAACTTTTTCTTTCATTCTGTGTTTCAATAAATCTATTTTAAGAAATAGTTTTTGAAATATTAATTTTCAAAGTCAAAATTTTGAAAAAAAAAATTGAAAAAAAAATTTCAAATTCTTTTTTTTTCAAAATTTTACGTAATTAAGTGCTAATTTTAATTTCAAAATTCAATGCTGTTATTAATTTTAAGTCTAAATAAGAAAACCGGATGCAAAAATTTTATGTCGTTCTCAAGAAATTGAAAAAAAACCAAAACCACATTTTTCTAAGAAAAACATTTATTTTTATTGTAACGAAGCAATTTATTTATTTATTTAGCATTAATCTTAGTTTTTTTACTTTTTTTTTAATTGGAGTTTTATGAGAACGTAATAAAATTAAATAGTATTGGAATAACCCTGGATTAATATTATTTTCATTGATAACTTCTGAAAACTGACCTGTCAATATTTTTGCCTTGGCCTGCCCGCAGCCCATGGGTTCTACCTGTTATGGGGACAATAGGGACAATAAAACCGCATTTTTTTAATGAAAAAAAAAGAAAATTGCAACGCAAGATAAATAAAAGGCATTGCAGTTTTGCTTAGTAATTATTTCCAATTTGAATATTAACTCATTAACACGTAACGATGTCAAGCTCATACACCCGAGAAGAATTACCGGACATGCATTTCTGCTACGGTTTAGCTAATGGTCGAAGTCGTGAAGCCAAAAGACTGTACGCTGAAAGATATCCCGATAGGAGGTGTCCCCATCATAGCACGTTTCCAAGAATCCACCGACGTCTAAGAGATCATGGAGTGCTGGAGCATCGAAGAAGAGAAAGGCCAGTTTCTGATGAGTCAAGAATCTTAGATGAAAGAATTCTGGATTTAGTCCGAAATAATCCCTCCGTCAGTACAAGAAGGATATCCACTATGCTTGGAGTGTCCCAATCTAGAGCATGTCGAGTACTTCGGGCGGAAAATTTACACCCGTACCACTTTACGCCTGTTCAGGAACTCACCTCAAACGACAAGTTATTGAGAACCAAATTTTGTAGAACATTACTACTTAGAAATGAAACCGAACAAAACTACTTTAGAAGAATATTCTGGACGGATGAAGCACAGTTTACTAGGGATGGGGTTACTAACTTCCACAATTTACATTATTGGAGTAGCGCCAATCCACACAAAAAAAAAACAAAACAAATCACAACACCGCTTTAGTTGTAATGTTTGGCTTGGTATTGTTGGACACACTGTGATCGGGCCCCGGTTTTTGAATTCCAGTATTAATGGAGAATCATACCTGCAATTCCAACAAAGCCTACTATAGTCTGTCAAAGCTCTTCAAATCCAGAAATCTCACCATAACTTCAAAACTGCTGCTGTACAGGACCATGGTCCTGCCAGTACTCACATATGGATCCGAGACTTGGGTGCTTAGCAAAAGACACTCCGACCTCTTAGCCGCGTTCGAGAGAAAAGTCTTAAGGAGAATTCTTGGCCCCATATGTGAGGAAGGGCGATTCCGGAGACGGTACAATCATGAATTGTACGCAATCTACCTTGAAGCAGACATAGTGACAAAAATTAAGCTCGGTAGACTCCGGTGGGCAGGGCACCTAGCTCGCATGAGTGAAGAGGAACCTGCTCGGAAAGTCCTTTGTGGTACATTCTATGGTAGACGGCAGCGTGGTAGACCATGCTTGCGCTGGAGAGATGGCGTAGACCAGGACGCCCGAAGCCTTGGGGTGCGCAACTGGATGGCGTCGGCTCAAGACCGGGATAGGTGGAGAGACTTGTTGAAGGAGGCCAGGACCGGACCCCGGTTGTCGAGCCGATGATGATGATGATGATACCTGCAATTCCTACGAGACCTTTTACCCGATTTATTAGACAGCGTTCTATTGGTTATAGCAGATACTTTAATCTACCAACAAGATGGTGCTCCAGCACACTACAGCTTACAGGTGAGAAACTGGCTGGATGATCATTTTAGTGACCTTTGGATCGGAAGAAGGGGCCCCACGGAATGGCCGCCTAGGTCACCAGATTTAACTCCCCTAGATTTCTATGCATGGGGATTTATGAAGAATTATGTTTACGAAGTGGAAATAGTATCATTGGAACAACTGAAGGAACGAATTGAAGTCGCTGGAGTCATATTGCAGGAAAATTTGTCAAGCATAAACTTATGTGAAGCCATTACAAGGAGATATAATCTATGCCTTCTAAACAATGGAGATGATATCGAGAATTTTTTATAAGTACTTCCAATAAAAAACATAGTAAAAATAAAAGGAATAAAAAAAAACTAAAAAAACTAAGATTAATGCTTCTTAAATTGCTTCGTTACAATAAAAATAAATGTTTTTCTTAGAAAAAGGTGGTTTTGGTTTTTTTTTTAATTTCTTGCATCCGGTTTTCTTATTTTGACTTAAAATTAATAACAGCATTGAATTTTGAAATTAAAATTAGCACTTAATTACGTAAAATTTTGAAAAAAATGAATTTGAAATTTTTTTTCAATTTTTTTTTTCAAAATTTTGACTTTGAAAATTAATATTTCAAAAACTATTTCTCAGAATAGATTTATTTAAACACAGAATGAAAGAAAAAGTTATTGGCTTTTCAAAAACGTATCGCACAGCATTGTGAATGAAGCCGTGAAGCCTCCCGGCTAAACGGAGGGGAATAGACCCCCCCCTCCCATACGATTTTTTTCTTGTCTCAACGCAACCTACACGCCCTAGCATTTTGTCGCATTGCTCATGACTCACCCTGTATACAATGATCATGGTGGAAGTCGAATGGGTCGACATCTAAAGTGTCTGTGCAACCCTTACTATTTTTTTTTTTGCGGAGAGCTTATGGAGGTTTTAAATGATATTTATTGATATTTTTTGGATGCAATAATCCAAAAAATAGTCTCCTCTTGCCCCTACCAAAATCAAATTTTACACCTCACATTTTGCGGCACCACCACAAGGGTCCGGGCAACCCTAAAAAAACTCGCCATGATAGTACTATAATTTATATATACAAAGAAAGTACTATAGATTTCATATGCAAAGTATAGAATGAATTTTTGAAAATGGTGATGTGTGGAAGGTATTGGTGATTTTTTTTTTGTTGGTGTGTGAGGTTAGACAGTCGGCGAAGAAGAGCAAAGTATGTACGACAAATCGTATGGTGCTCTCCATCTTCGACATCAATTTTCTAAACACGAAAGCTAAAATTTAAGAGAAAGCAAGGGATAGGTACAAAAAAATCTCAGCTAAAAAAAAGGTCACTTGTTTTGGAATGTTTGAAGATGGTAATGTTTCCGGGGGAGTTTTTTTTAGTGGTTTTTGGCCAAAAAAAATTTTCATAAACACCTATTTTTGAAATATTTTTCAAGACCAATATCATAATTTTCCAGTCAAAATTCTGTGCAGAAATGACCTTGCCGGAAGCTCTTCGTGTGTTATTTTGCTAAAATTTTTTCTCTTTGATATTTCCGAACTTTCGAAACTTCCCGCAATGCAATTAAAACTGTAGAAAATATACATATATGTATATTAAAAAAAATTATGTTCCGCATCCAAAAAAGAAAATGTTAAAAGCACAGTAAATATACCTATACCTGCACTAAAAACAAACGAAAATCATACTTAGAATATATCTCGAAAACGTGCTTCACATTCACCATACCCGAACATTGTTAAACCACACATATCACAATCTAAGAAAAAAAGAATTATAATTGATAAAATAATCATCGAATATATAAAAAAAAAAAGCAATCAAAACGGACTGTATCGATCAAATTCAGGTCAATCAGTGATCAAGCCTTCCACCAAGTCATTCCGATGTGTTCTACTGTCGACACGACCGACGACGCACGCTACGACGGACCCAGCCGGCACCCTGCACCATCCTCTATGACATCTTCAGAAGTTATCTTTATTAAAATTGTGAGAAATCTTTCGTCTTTACACCGCCTTCCTAAAATCATGAATTTCGTTCTTAGTGTTGGTTTTAAAATCATTCTATGTCTTCTGTTGTTCGCTATCGTTGTTAGGTTTTTATAACATCGCTGGCTGAAATCACTTTTATTAATCACTAGCATAACAGTATGCAACACATTACACGAACTTTATTCTTTCACTTTCAAAACTAAACTGTGTCCTTTGCATATGAAATCTATAGTACTCTCATGAACACGTTCCACACGTCGGCCACCACTTACTAATTTTTTGGTTGCTGTTTCTGTGTATATACAAGTGCGCCCTCAAAAGACCACACCCCACAACACAAAAACCATCTTGATGATAGTACTATAGATGATAAACTATAGTACTATCATGGTGGAAGTCGAATGGGGGACATCTAGTGTGTCTGCGCAACCCTTACTCTTTTTTTTCGCGGAGAGCTTATGGAGGTTTTAATTGATATTTATTGATATTTTTTGGATGCAATTATCCAAAAAATAGTCTCCTCTTGCCCCTACCACCAATTTTCGACGCTTAAAGACTCCCCAAATCGAATTTTGCACCTCACATTTTGCAGCGCCACCACCAGGACTTTTGCAACCCTAAAAACAAACTCGCCATGATAGTACTATTGTTTTCATATACAAAGTAGGTTCTATATACAATGACTATGTCCTTTGTATATGAAAACTATAGTACTATCATGGCGAGTTTTTTTTAGGGTTGCAGAGGTCCTGGTGGTGGCGCTGCAAAATGTGAGGTGTAAAATTCGATTTGGGGAGTCTTTAAGCGTCGAAAATTGGTGGTAGGGGCAAGAGTAGACTATTTTTTGGATTATTGCATCCAAAAAATATCAATAAATATCATTTAAAACCTCCATAAGCTCTCCGCAAAAAAAAAGAGTAAGGGTTGCATAGGTAAATTAGATGTCGCCCCATTCGACTTCCACCATGATAGTACTATAGTTTATATATACAAAGCTGGGTCCAATTGGTAGCGCCATCAAGCTTATATAGGAAAATATCTGGTTCTGGTCTAATCTCGAAAGCAATAGAAATCTTTAGAACCTGTATCTCGATCTTTCTATTCTGACAGATAGATGGAATAATTCCCCTTCGGGCTTCGACATTTACCAATGTTCGAAAAAGCTCACAGCAAGTTATTCTACATGGTAGATGGCGTTGTCATCGCATTCGAGAATCGATATAGTTCGAATGTAAAAGTCGTTACATTATAATTCAAAAGTAGTTCTTTACATTGTACCCCTCTTAGAATTGATCGTCCCGAGCAATTTCATCACTCCATTCACCGTTATATTGATGTAAACGGTCACCGTGAACTACTTTTAGTTTGCCTCTTACGCCTCTTTGTATACGGTAAACCACATCATTGATTCTTTTCACCACAGTATATGGGCTCTCCCAATTTTCTTGGAGTTTTGGTGATAGTCCCTTTTGTCGATGAGGATTGTAAAACCACACAAGGTCTCCTTCTTGAAATCCCGTTGCTGTCGCTCTTGCGTCGTATCTTGTTTTCATCCGATCACTAGACAATTTTATATTTGTCCTTGTTTGTTGATGAATGTCAATAAGCCTTTTCTTGAGGTCATCCACATATTCGTCTGTTCCCTGTGACTCATTTGGATGACAACCAAATTTCACTTCACTTGGCAGCCGTATAGTTGATCCGAACAGGATTTCCGATGGTGTTTTTCCTGTCGAGCTATGGGTTGCACTTCGATATGCCATAAGGAACAATGGGATATGTCTGTCCCAGTCTCGTTGGCAGTCGCCGACAACCTTCGACAGATGTTCTTTAAGCGTTCTGTTGAATCGTTCAACCATCCCATCAGATTGTGGATGGAGCGGTGTTGTTCTTGTCTTTTTAATGCCAAGGAGCGAGCAAAACTTCCTGAAAGACTTTAGATTTGAAGTTCCTTCCTTGGTCAGAATGTAGCTCCATGGGAACGCCAAACCTGCTCACCCAATTGAAGACAATTTGAACCACAACTGTTTTGGTTTCTTGGTTTGGGATGACGCTTCAGGCCACTTGCTGAAATAATCCATGACTACAAAGATGTATCGGTTTCCGTTGTTATTTTCAGGAAAAGGACCCGCGACGTCTATTGCAATTCTCTCAAAAGGTGTGCCCACATTATACAGCTGCATTTTACTTTGAATTTTTCTACCTGGTCAATTGCTAGCAGCACAAGTATCACATTTTCGGCACCATCTTTTGACGTCATCTCTTGCATGTAGCCAGTAGAACCGTTGTCGTATCTTTTCCAGCGCCTTATTCACTCCCAAATGACCTACATTCCATTATGCATCTCTTGAAGTAGGTCGTTAACCTTTGACTGAGGTACGACTAGCTGCATCACATAAGATTTACCGTCTGCAGATTCCCACTTACGCCTTAATACCTATGTATATGAAAACTATAGTACTCTCATGGTGAAAAACGAACATAACGACATCTATTTATTTTGAATTTAATTTTCTCGTGGAGAGACTCTTTGAGGTTAGAGTCTAAGAAATGGAGACATTTCTTGAGATTGGAGACTAAAAATGGAAGAATTCCTTCAGATTGGAGACTACGAAATGGACTGGACTATGAATAAGAACGAGAAAGGGCTATACTCTTTGTATATGAAAACTATAGTAGGGGAGAGTGGGGCAAGAAGGACCTCGGAGCAAAAAGAACCAAATCGATTTTTAGCGTGGTTCTTAACTCCATCTTATATTCAATGATGAGAACTTATGAACAACCTACTTTTCCAACACATCCCTTAGTTTCATTGAAAAACTGAAGTTAGTTGTGGTTTAAATGAAGAAAGTTTGAAAACGGCCTATCTGTTAAAAAAACAACCACTTTTCAAAACCGATCCAAAACAACAGGTTGGACCTTTCCATTGTTTAGTGAGTTTTTTATTGCTTGTGATCGTTTTGTTTTGTTTAAAAAAGCTGAACATAAAAGTAAATAAATAGTTAAAAAAAAATAAAAATATTTTAAAAAAAAAACTTCTTGTGGGGTAAATCGAACCAGTACGTAGTGGGGCAAAACGGACTACTGGTCCGTTTTGCCCCACGACGTACTGGTTCCAATTTCAAAGCAAAGCAACAACTTTCTAAGATAAGTCTGCTTTGCTCCAAGACCCTCACAAGATAAATTCTACTTCTTTTTTAACATTTATTTTTAAAGATGGTTCGAACATACATAGGTACGTTCGAAAAACAAATAGAGCTGCTACTTGGAGCAAAGAAGATTTGAGGAAAGCTATCGATGCCATCAAAAGCAAAAAAGTTGGATATCTCAAGGCAAGATCCCGAAAGCCACTTTAATTCGAAAAGTGCGATTAAACAACACTGGAAAAAAACTAGAACGAGAAAATTCTCATTTCAATTAATTTTTTTTTTTGCTTGTTATTTTTGTAATTATAGTTTTGAAACTAATATTAATTTTATTGTTTCGTTCCTTTTTTTACTTATTTTTCTACGCTTCCTTTGTTTGTTTATTGTTTTTATACTTTAAGTTTTTAATACTTTCAAAAAAATATAAGTGTTTTGAATGCCATGACGATTATTTTCAATATCAAAGTAAATTGAAATCAGTGGTTCATTTTGCCCCTTTTAAAGGTCCTTTTTGCCCCGCTAGTGGGGCAAAACGGACTTTTGAGGTAAGGTCATATATATGTATATATCTCTGTATATACTTGTTTAACTATTGTGATTGCTAACTATATTGGAGTTCAAAGGTTAAAGTATTATTTAAAAAAATATTTGCTTCTCTTTTATGAAAAGAAAAAAAAAATAGGAGCGTCTAAAGCTTAAGTGGTGCTTCTTGCCCCACCCTCCCCTACTATCATGATGGAAGTCGAATGGGGCGACATCTAATGTATGCCTGCAACCCTTACTCTTTTTTTTTGCGGAGAGCTTATGGAGGTTTTAAATGATAATTAATTGATATTTTTTGGATGCAATTATCCACGCTTAAAGACTCCCCAAATCGGATTTTACATCTCAAGTTTTGCAGCGCCACCACCAGGACCTTTGCAACCTTAAAAAAAACTCGCCATGATAGTACTATAGTTTTCATATACAAAGCTATACTGTATTGCCTCGCCTTTATGCTTTGTATATGAAAACTATAGTACTGTGATATTCTGCTAAGGGTTCGCAATAAAAACTTATTTACTTTATTTCTCAACTTCCACTTATTACATTTAAAATAAAACACACTTTACTTCAATTGAAATCACTTTTATTAATCACTGGCACAACACTTTACACGAACTTTATTCTTTCACTTTCAAAAATAAACTCTGTCCAATCGGTAGCGCCATCAACCTTATATAGGGAAATATCTGGTTCTGGTCTAATCTCGAAAGCAATAGAAATCTTTAGAACCTGTATCTCGATCTTTCTATTCTGACAGATAGATGGAATAATTCCCCTTCGGACTTCGACATTTACCAATGTTCGAAAAAGCTCATTCAAAACTCGTTCAAAGCTCATAGCAGGTTGTTTTAAATCGCAAAGGTACTAGATGGCGCTGTCATCGCATTATAGAATCGATATAGGTCAAATGTAAAAGTCGTTATGTTATGATTCAAAAGTAGTTAACTAATCTTCGTTACATTGCCCCCTCTTAGAATTGATCGTCCCGAACAATTTCATCACCTCTTTCACCGTTATATCGATGTAACCGGTCAGCGTGAACTACTTTTAGTTTGCCTCTTACGCCTCTTTGTATACGGTAAACCACATCATTGATTCTTTTCACCACAGTATATGGGCCCTCCCAGTTTTGTTGGAGTTTTGGTGATAGCCCCTTTTGTCGATGAGGATTGTAAAACCACACAAGGTCTCCTTCCTTATATTCCTTCCTTATATTTGTCCTTGTTTGTTGATGAATGTCAATAAGCCTTTTCTTAAGGTCATCCACATATTCGTCTGTTCCCTGTGACTCATTTGGATGACAACCAAATTTCACTTCACTTGGCAGCCGTATAGTTGATCAGGATTTCCGATGGTGTTTTTCCTGTCGAGCTATGGGTTGCACTTCGATATGCCATAAGAAACAATGGGATATGTCGGTCCCAGTCTCGTTGGTAGTCGCCGACAACCTCCGACAGATGTTCTTTAAGAGTTCTGTTGAATCGTTCAACCATCCCATCAGATTGTGGATGGAGCGGTGTTGTTCTTGTCTTTTTAATGCCAAGGAGCGAGCAAACTTCCTGAAAGACTTTAGATTCGAAGTTCCTTTCTTGGTCAGAATGAAGCTCTATGGGAACACCGAACCTGCTCACCCAATTGAAGACAATTTGATCCACAACTGTTTTGGTTTCTTGGTTTGGGATGGCAAATGCTTCAGGCCACTTGCTGAAATAGTCCATGACTACAAGGATGTATCGGTTTCCGTTGTTAGTTTGAGGAAAAGGACCCGCGACATCTATTGCAATTCTCTCAAAAGGTGTACCCACATTATACTGCTGCATTTTACTTTGAATTTTTCTACCTGGTCCCTTGCTAGCAGCACAAGTATCACATTTTCGGCACCATCTTTCGACGTCATCTCTTGCGTGTAGCCAGTAGAATCGTTGTCGTACCTTTTCCAGCGTCTCATTCACTCCCAAATGACCTCCAGAAGTTCCATCATGCATCTCTGCGGATTCCCACTTACGCCTTAATACCCCTTCTTGTACATGAAGCGAGTCCCATTGTGCCCAATATGCTTTGAGAGCCGGACTTCGGTAGGAGATATCACACCATTCTGGTTTCTCTTGGTGTTCTTTCCAGGCAAGAATGGGTGCGATATCCGGATCTTCTTGTTGAGCCGTTCTGAGTTCTTGGTTGTTCCAACCGTAAATGGGATCAGCTCTTGTTCGTTGAACGATGACCGGGATAGCGCCGGGATAGCGCGTCTGCGTTTGAATGCAGCTTTCCTCTTCGATGTTGAATCTCATAGTCATACGTCTGCAAACTCTCGATCCATCTTGCTACTTGACCTTCTGGATTTTTGAAGTTTAAAAGCCAATTAAGCGCACCATGATCTGTTCGAAGAAGGAACTTTTGTCCATAGATGTACTTATGGTAGTGCTTTGTTGCCAATATCAGGGCGAGAAGTTCCCTTCTTGTAACGCAATAATTCCTTTCTGGCTTCGAGAGTACCTTGCTGTAGTAGGCGACAACTTTTTCCTCTCCGTCATGTACTTGCGATAGTACAGCTCCAATTCCAACGTTACTTGCATCAGCGTCGATGATGAAAGGTTTTCCTGGAGTTGGATAGGCCAGTACAGGTGCATTACATAAACGCAGTTTCAGTTCTTGAAAGCTTTTCTCGCACTCACCTGACCATTTGAACGGCTTCCCCTTTTCAGTAAGGTGATGCAAGCCTTTGGCGATCTTAGCAAAATCCTTCACGAAACGCCGATAATATGTGGCCAGACCAAGAAAGCTCCGGAGTTGATGTTTGTCCTGAGGCGTTGGGCAATTCTTTACAGTGTCAACTTTCTCAGGATCAGTTTTTACTCCTTGGGATGAGATGATATGTCCCAAATATTTAACTTCGGTCTTGAAAAGCGAACATTTCTTAGGATTTAACTTTAAATGTGCCTCTCGAAGCCTCTGGAATACGGCTTTAAGGTTTTTACAATGTTCGTCAAATGTTTTTCCGTACACGATGACATCGTCCAGGTAGGCCAGGTAAGATTTCCAGGTTAGTCCATGTAGAACGCACTCCATCAAACGCTCGAAAGTTGCTGGAGCGTTGCATAGTCCGAATGGCATCACATTAAATTGCCACAGACCGTTTCCTGTGGAGAACGCCGTCTTTTCCCGATCTTCTGGGTGAATTTCGACTTGCCAATAACCGCTCTTCAAATCCAAAGTTGAAAACCATTGGGCTCCTTCCATCGCGTCTAAGGTGTCGCTGATTCTGGGTAGAGGGTAGCTATCTTTCTTTGTCACGTCGTTCAGTCTTCGGTAGTCTACACAAAATCGAGTGCTTCCATCCTTCTTTTTGACAAGAACGACTGGTGATGCCCAAGGGCTTTTGGAATTTTCGATTACCCCATCTTTCTTCATTGCCGATATCATTTCTTCAACTTCAGTTTGTTTTGCTAGAGGGAGCCGTCTTGCTGGTTGGCGAATTGGTCTTGCATCTCCTGTATCAATTCGATGCCGTACTAGTTGTGTTCGACCATATTGTCCGTTGGGTGAAGAGAATATATCAGCATACTCACGAAGAAGATCTCCAGCAACATTAAACTGATGTTGACTCAGACTTGATGACTTCAGAATTTGGTCTTTTAATCTGTCAAAGCTCAGGGGCTTCTTTGTTTCCGCTTCGGTGATCTTAGTAATCGCAGGATACAGGTTCACATTGGCCAACTACTTATCCCTTCTTGAGCTTAATTTCGTACGGTTTGATGTTCAGTATCCGTACAGGCACCATGTTGTTCTTTGGTGCCACCAGAGTCTTCCCTACCATGAACGGAACGTTGTTCCGCATCTGGTTCCACCATGAGGTATCGATGGCTTCCAAAGTCACCCTTTGGTTTCGTCCATACGAATACTTCCGAAGAAGCAGGCAAGCAAATGTCTTCTTTGATGACGGTCCTGATAGTTGTTGAGTTTTCGTTGCTATAGACCATCGGAATCTCCACATTTTGGTACTTAAGAACTTGTTTACCGATATCCAAAATTATTCCATGCTCCTTCATGAAGTCGATTCCAACGATGCACTCGTCACATATATCCGCTACCAGGAATAGGTGTGAAAACTCTTGTTCTGCCAAACGGATCATAAGACGAACCTCACCATACACTTTTGCTGCCTCTCCTGTTGCGGTCTTCAGACGGTAGCTATTGGTGTTGTGTATCCAAGACATCTTGACCAAGTCTCTTCGTACAATGGAGGCGGTGGCACCGGTTTCGATTGTAGCCACGTGTTTCTTATTGTTTATTATTGCCTCCACTGTCAGACTTTTGTTGTCTTGTTTAGTCTGTGATACTTGGATAGTGTTTCTGGGGCCATCGATACCAGAAACCAGCTTTTGCCCCTCGAAGTCGTTTCCCGTCTGGGAAACAAGTTGAGCAGGAGTGTTGGTACTATTGCTTGGTTGTTCTCGAGCGTTGGTTCTGCTTCCACAATGTTGGCATGCAGCTCTTCTCGGTGGTAATCTGCACTGCCGCTGGAAATGTCCGGTTTTGTTACAATTCCAGCATTGAGCAAGTCCTTCTAGCTAGCTTCTTTGGAATGCGATTTTCTGACAAGAGTATTCTTCAACTTCGACTTCTCTGACTCGATGAACTCCTTGGGAAGCTTGTTCTGCTGCTTCCATAGTCAGAGCAAACGCTAGAGCTTCAGGAATCGTACGTTTTCCAGCAGTTCTAATTGCTCGCTGTAAGTTGATGTCAGATACAGCACGGATGAAGCCTTCTGTTGCAAGTTGGTTGACGATTTCATCCCCTGCAGCTGGATATGCGAGATGCGCCAACCAGTCAATATCCGCTTGAAGTTGCTGCAGAGTTTCTCCTCTTTTCTGGACTCTAGTATTCAGTTGGACGCGGAAGACTTCTTGCCTGAACAAGAGCACTGAAGTTACCGTTCTTATCTGCTGGAATGGTTTGCAGCAGTTCAGCAGCAGATCCTCTGAGGGCAACCGTCAGAGCTATAAATTTGTCTTCTTCATCCCAGCCATTCGTCGCTGCGGCTGCCTCCAACTGTTTCTTATAGATCGACCAAGAAGTTTGCCCGTCAAAAGTCGGTGGATGTATTTCCTTTTTTCTTGGGTAATCGCCAACACTTTCTCTAATCTTAATTTTTCGAACTTTGTCTAATTCGTCGGCGATACTTTGTATTTTGCCTTCGAATTTTTCTTGAACGCTCTCGAGTTTTGAAAATTGTTTTTCGAAGCAATCAAAACGTCCATCAATAGTAACGAACTTGTTCTCAAAGTCATCAAGCTTACCTTCGATGAGTGTCTTTTGTTCTACGAAAAGGTTCTTTTGTTGGTTTTCCATTTGTTCCAATTGTACGTTGTTCTTCAAGTTTGCCAATGAGAAGTGCCATCATTGCCGACAAGTCGAAACCAGTACTTACTTGTTCTTCAGGCATTTCTATTTCGAATAGGAATGTGTTTGGTCTTCTCCGCGTTGAGTTGAATCTTCTTGCAGACGAGTTATGAGGTCAGCTTTTCTTCCAGCAGTAGTGTAGCATAGCGAGAATCCAGAACTCAATGCATAATTGCTAGTGTCAGCATGACTCAGTGCCAACTTAAATAGTGACGATTCATATCGCACCACTTGAACCTTTTCAAGTGCATTGCCCAAGTAATGTGTGACACAATTGAGTTTGGGTATTCCCTCTACACTTGCCCTTTCCATTAAATTGAATTGTGTATAAATAAGGTGAAATCATATTAAATAAAATCAATTATCCATCAACTACAACCTAGTTTGTTTCATTCTCACTGAACTTACTACATGGCGGTCTTGCCAGTTATAGTTAAAACAAAATAAAAGAAATATTTTTTTCGGCATTTCGATGCAAAGCAATAATTCTGCCTTAAAATAAAATATCTCGCTCTTGTAATGTCGAAACAAGAATCTGACAAGATCTTCGACAAGTGGGTAGCATATTCCACCACAAGGGGGACCAGCCAGCAAATAGAACCCACAAGTAAGAGGACATCAGCATCCGATGACCTATTAAGAGAAGCAGCAAAGGCACGAATTAGACCAACATAAATAACAATCGAAGATTATAAACAACGCCAACGTCAAGATACAGCCCAAGAGAAAAAAACATCAACATCAACGATACCAACAAAAAGAAAGAGAGGAGGAAAGCAATTTAAACAAAGAAAGGCGATCGCAGTACTATACAGGGAATTAAACCTAAAAATTTCAAAAAAAAAAAAATTGAAATAAGGAGGAAATAAAAGCAATCAGAAATGGTAAATTGTCATTAATAAACAATAAAATTCTGGCAACCTCACGGCTGCTTATTTATGGGCAAAAATTAAGGCCTTTAAATTTACTAAAATAAAAATTTAAAATGGGTTGGGGACAATCCAAAGTTGAAAACCCGAATGCAAATGTTATAAACACTATTAAAGTTGGAGATCACACCAGTCATTTAAATGATATTTGGTGGTTTTTATTAATTATTATAATACTATCTAGTGTAAAATTATTTTTAAAGTTATACTCAACTCACAACAAATTAAAAAAAAAAAGATACACCCAAAATGAAGGGGTTTGTAAACTATAAATACAAAATATTATAAAGCTGCATTTCTTATATGTACTTATAATAAATAAATATCTACATAAACACATAAATGTCTACATATTATATAGACGCACACAGCCTATAGACAGCAACACATGTGTCAGTGGGATAAATTACTTACGGAGTTAGTAGCTAGAAAAGCAGAATCAGATTATAAATGTATTAACAAAAGTGTTCCCATTCGTAGGGAAACGATAAACAAACATTGCATAGCAATATTAGCAGCTTTGAATGGGATAGCTGAAATTTTACGAAATATACCTGTAGAAATAGCTATAGTTCATAAAGAACACGGACAAGAAATATTTATTAGTATTAACGATAAGTGGATAGCAGCGTTAGGAAAGCATAACATAGAAGCAGAAGTACCTTCTACGTACACCGAAAACATACAAGTTAAATTTGAAGAATTATACCTGATAAATGAAAACAATTCTCAGTTTGAAAAGGCAGAAAGCACAGACGATTTATTTAGTGATTATCATAGTGTAGAGAAACATCAGTTTAAACAAAATCCAAAAGAAATCAAAATGCCAGTAACAGCAGTGGAATTCATAAAGTTAGCCTCATCAATTCTTCCAGAAGTCGATGGTAGTGCAGACAATTTAACACGTTTTTTAGATGCAATAGGTATCCTTGAACAGATTAAAGAGACTCATGAAGCTACCGCGGTTTTGATAGTTAAAACTAAGCTTAAAGGAACGGCTAGAAACTTGATTAACAACGAGCAGACGCTACAACAAATTAAAGATAGACTTAAAACTAAGGTACAAGGTGAATCAGTTGAAGTTCTGATTGCCAAAATCATGAATATACAACAACGTAATAAGACCGCAAAGCAATACACTAGTGAGAAAGAAAAATTAACAAAATCGCTAGAGGGAGCATACATTTCTGATGGCTTAACAACCGAATTAGCAACAAAGTATGCTACACAGAAAGAAGAAACATAATCCTTACACTGTTGCAAATGACATAAGTCACCACGAGAACATCAAAATTTACGAAGCGCTAAATAAATATGAAGTTAGAAAGCATGCTCAGCTCATTTTTGATTTTCCGAAAATGTGTATCAAAAAATAATGAATGCAAGCAAGCTACTGAACGTAAGAATGTTGCGTACCGAGCAATGCAACAATCTCATAGAACGCGGGCACGCGAAGATGAATATAAAGAGCTCAGAAGAATAGAAAAACGGCTTCACAGACAGAAAAAATCAGCCTGGGAGAAGAACATCATCTGTGAATTAGAAAGAAGCCGAGAGCGAGGTCCACACCAGGCGCGGAAGTTCTACCAATCCGTCCGAAACATGACGCAGTACACACCACGCTGCACTTACTGCAAGGACGGAGAGGGAAATCTGATCACCGATCCCCAAAGCATACTGGAGCGATGGGAAGTGTACTTTAATGAATTGCTAAATGGTCAGCTCACTGCAGAAGTAGAGGCTCCACTACTTCAAGAAGAATACCCTATGTTACCGCCACCAAGCATAGAAGAGGTTGAGAAGGCTATAGCCCGGCTTAAGAAAAATAAAACCCCGGGAGCCGATGGCATACCAGCCGAACTATTCCACCACGGCGGGCCAGCCTTACGCCAAGCAATTCATGATATTCTAGTGCACGTAATGGAGCAGGAAGAAATGCCAGAAGACTGGCGAAAAGGTATAATTTGCCCCATACATAAGAAAGGAGATGTCACAACGTGCAGCAATTATAGAGGTATCACGTTGTTGAGTACCGCCTATAAGATACTCTCCTCTATCCTACAAGAACGGATAGCCCCATACGCTAAAACCATAATCGGCCAATATCAGTGTGGTTTCATTCCAGGCAAATCAACAACTGATCAGATCTTTACCCTTAGGCAGGCGATGGAAAAATGTCTAGAATTTAACATACCATCTCTTTATAGACTTTAAGGCCGCCTATGATAGCATAGACAGGGTACAACTTTATAAAGCCATGAGAGTATTTGGCATCCCAAATAAATTGACACGACTTTGTAGGTTGGCCAATGACAATGACCAACGTAACAAGCCAAGTAAAAATAGCCGGATTGCTATCCAGACCAATCAACATCTTTAATGGACTCCGACAAGGGGATAGTTTGGCCTGCCTCCTCTTCAACCTGGCATTGGAGAAATCAATCCGTGACTCTGGCACGGCAACAAGAGGGACCATCGTCAACAGGTCCAGCCAGATACTGGCTACGCAGACGACATTGACATCATCGGAAGAACCGAACAAGGTGTACACGATTCCTTCATCCAGATCGAGCAGGCGGCACAAAATCTGGGGCTGCACATTAGTGAAGGTAAAACAAAGTACATGGTGGCGTCGAATGCGAGAAGAACAGTTGGTCAAACAATCAAGGTAGCGGAGCACGAATTTGAAGTGGTGCAATCCTTCAAATACCTTGGGTCAACAGTAGCAGCTGATAATAATTTAGAAGAAGAAATACGCGGGCGGCTGCTCAATTCCAACAGATCCTACTATAGTCTGTCAAAGCTTCAAATCCAGAAATCTCACCATAACTTCAAAACTGCTGCTGTACAGGACCATGGTTCTGCCAGTACTCATGTATGGATCCGAGACTTGGGTGCTTAGCAAAAGACACTCCGACCTCTTAGCCGCGTTCGAGAGAAAAGTCTTAAGGAGAATTCTTGGCCCCATACGTGAGGAAGGACGATTCCGGAGACGGTACAATCATGAATTGTACGCAATCTACCTTGAAGCAGACATAGTGACAAAAATTAGGCTCCGTAGACTCCGGTGGGCAGGGCACCTAGCTCGCATGAGTGAAGAGGAACCTGCTCGGAAAGTCCTTTGTGGTACATTCTATGGTAGACGGCAGCGTGGTAGACCATGCTTGCGCTGGAGAGATGGCGTAGACCAGGACTCCCGAAGCCTTGGGGTGCGCAACTGGATGGCGTTGGCTCAAGACCGGGATAGGTGGAGAGACTTGTTGAAGGAGGCCAGGACCGGACCCCGGTTGTCTAGCCGATGATGATGATGATGATATCAAGAAAGGAAAGCAAATTTGCAGCTATATAGATACAAACAACCTGATTGTTGAGACGAAAATTGACTTAGGACAATTCTTTATCAGGCTTATGAAAGAAGCCGGCAAATTAGGACTTGTAAAAATACAATTGTCTTTGGGAGACAAATTGTTTGATGAATTGATTGTAGATGAATTTAAAAAAAAGGGTACCCAAGTTCTCAAAAGAATAGAAATAGCGTTAACTCCGGAATTTTTAGGCCGTACCATGACGATCTGATTCGGGGAAGCCATCCAGGAATCGTTCGTACTACTAACAAAATAAGGCAACATTTCTACTGGAAAAATATGAAAAAAGATATAAAGAAATATGTTAACGATTGTAAACAATGCAAAAAAAAAATAAATAGACACATTAGGGAACCAATGGTTATCACAGAAACACCAAGAAAAGCATTCGAAACTGTTCAAATAGATACAATAGGTCCTCTTCCCAAGTCTTTTAATGGGAATGAGTCACTACCATATGTGATCTGACAAAGTATTTTAGTGCAGTACCAATACCGAAAAAGCACGCCAAAACAATAGCAAGAGCAATATTTGAAAATTATATTCTCGTCTATAGCTGTATGAAAACAATGTTAACAGACATGGGAACAGAATATAAAAATAGTATTTTTGAAGAATTATGTCAATTACTTAAAGTTGAACACAAAACTTCAACACCATATCATCATCAAACACTAGGAACAGTTGAACGTAGCCATCGTACATTCAATGAATATGTACGCTCCTACAT
This sequence comes from Syrphus vitripennis, assembly GCA_958431115.1. Classification (NCBI taxonomy): domain Eukaryota; kingdom Metazoa; phylum Arthropoda; class Insecta; order Diptera; family Syrphidae; genus Syrphus; species Syrphus vitripennis. The sequence continues at coordinate 69,357,597 of OY288109.1, read as the reverse complement.
ATATATCTGTTGATAAAAGCGATTGGGATGAATATCTCAAATATTTTTGCTATTGTTACAACACGACACCATCAAACGTGCATGGTTACTGCCCTTATGAACTTGTTTTCGGGAAAACACCACCTAAATTTAACTTCCTCCAACAGAATGAAATTACGCGACTCTATAACTACGACGCGTACGACAAAGAATTAAAATACCGATTACAAGTAGCGCAACAAAGATCCAATGAGTACATAACGATAAGAAAAGAAAAACAGAAAACAATGTACGACAGGAAAATACAATCTAAGGAAATTGGCATAGTAGATCTAGTGTTAGTAAAAGATGACACAGGTCATAAGTTAGATAGTAGACACAAGGGTCCTTTTAGAGTAGAAAGCATAGATAAGAACAATAATTATAGTTTAGCACCGAACAACACAGACAATGACAATTTAAGAAAACAAAAAATAAGTAAAAATATTGTAATACACAAAAACAGGCTAAAACCCATAGACTAAAATCTTATGTTCAATACACATAATACATAGAGTTTAAATTTCTGTAGATATGTATTAAGGTTAAACAAAAAAAAAAAAAATATGTTTACAAATAAATTTATGTACCTAATATTAAGATTCAAAAAAAAAATACTACATATAATTTAATATTGAAATGCATATCATTTTATAAATTATGTAACTATAAAAAAAATATTCAACACAAAATGTAAACAAAACAAATGTGCACTAAAATAATGTAAAAGAATGCTCATCCATTGACAATAACAGTGTATAAGCATTCTTAAAAAAAGGGAGGTGTAGCATAGCGAGAATCCAGAACTCAATGCATAATTGCTAGTGTCAGCATCACTCAGTGGCCAACTTAAAAAGTCACGATTCATATCGCACCACTTGAACCTTTTCAAGTGCATTGCCCAAGTAATGTGAACATACTACAGTAGGAAGGCCTCGTTTATTCAGCTCTGCCTTAAGTTCAACACAATTCAATTCAATCACTGTCTTACCCATTTTCCTTTTATTTTTCTTCTTTAATCACAGTCACTTTTTGTCTTTGTTTTATCGAAACGCACGACAAATTATGTGAATGCACAGACAACATTATAGTACGAGATCCGGCTGCTTAATTCATACATTAATAACGTAGATTGATAAGATTTAGCTTTTAAGTATTTTTACAACTAGGAATAGCCGCTAGTATTATTAATTAAATTATTATTAATTGATTTTTGGAATTAAATTTCGTCTATATCGTAGTGAAGTAAAACCTACACGACATCAAAATAGGGTATTCAAGGGATTCGAAAAGTTATGGTTGCTGCTGATTGCTTAGCCGCAACCTTTAGGCAGCCAGGTGTAAACAGTTATAGTTTTGTTAAAAAATTTCGTTCATAACGTAGACTCATTTCATTTATACCACATCAAAGTTAATTTTTTTTCTGTTTTTCATGATATAAGGTTGCCTATATAAAAAAAGCCGCAACTCACAGTTGCCTGCCCTTAAAGGTAATAGGTATCAAAAACACTAGCTTACAAAATTTTGGGTCACCGATTCTAACTAAAAAAACAATTTTTTTTTTACTAATTTGAGGTCGCTGAAAACGAAAATGACATTAATTTTTTTTTCAAGGAACAGTTTTCGAGATATACGCAAAAAACGTTTTTTTTGGTCTATTTTTCAAACACTGGCTTATATCTCTTAAGTGATATTTTTAATTTACATATAGTAAACATTTTTGGAAAGCCTAAATTTTCAGCTTTCGAACGGTGTACTGTTTGTTATAATCATTTCATTCATTTCAATTGAACCGTGTGGATAGAAAAAAAAAATATAAAAATATTTTTTTGGACTCAAAAAAAATGTATTCTTGTAACGAAAATTTGAAGACCAAATTCATTAAAATTGAACAATAAATGTAGAAGCTATGAAATAATAAGTTCATGTCTTAAACAGAAAAGGAGAATGAGCAAAAATATATGGGACCTGGTCTACCTGGCGTCCATAAACGAGACCTATGAAAATGATTGGGTACTATGGAGTGTACCAACGTACGAGTATTTTTTTGGTCCTAAACAATGGGAGATGGCTTAAATAAGCGACCAAAAAATAAGAAAAATACTTTGCAAATTTGAATAAACAAAGAGACTTTATATGATTATATTAATGTTTCATCAAGAATTACACTGTTCATGTTGTCAGCTGGGGGTACGAAAATGTTTTGATGTCGGGCCCAACATAAATACCAAAAAATGGATATGACATGTGAACAGGTACCGATCGTACGACGCGACGTCCTGTTAAACAAGTGCATTAGTAGTGCTTGAAAGCATTTCTTCCTTCCCCTGCCGTGTTAACGAGTATATATGTATGGTATTGCTTGGCTCTACTATATCGGGACTGTATACTTCCTCTGAGAAGAAATGTGGCTTCTCCTGGTTCGAAATCGCATTCGCGTGTATTTGCCTGCATTTTGAGAAGAGATTTTAGGAGCAAAAAGATATTTCAATAACAAATTCACAGCGAGTAAAAACCAGCGAAAGCTTGTGCTATGGTGGCTATGGTTATCATATTGTTACTCATCTTGTTGTACGATATTTCGTTATAACTTAAAAGTAAATCATCTTTGAAAAGAGTACTATATAGAGTGCATGATCGACGGACATTTTTTTTTTTATTTAATGCACATTGACATGGTTGAAATAAACTACCAAAAGAAAAGAAAACCACCAAAAGAAAAAAACAACATTTCGCTTCATTGAATAAACAAAGTAGAATTGTATACTGTTAAAAAGAAATAAGATTTTTCTTTTTTATATACTGCGTGAACCCCATGGTTTACAGATTAGTGTCCAAGTTCAAAAATGAAGCTCTTGAACTAAGCTTTCAAACGTACTATATGGCGTTTGTGGACTCTTGACGCACAACTATTTCCATTCATTTAATTCGTTAAATCAAATAAAAAAAAGTAGAATTTTCGTATTGTTAAGCGCATTATTCGCCAACCATGACAATATTCGCTATTATTGGCCATTGGTATAAAAGTTCATGTATTTTGGGATCTATTGAGTTCATCGAAAGTGACCAACACTGTCATTTCAATGGAACACTATTGCAATTACTTTTTGCTCTAATTGTTTTTTCTTTGTTGCAATATTCTGGGTAAACCCCATGGTTTACAGCTTTGTGCCCATACAAAAAAATGATGTACTCGGGCTAAGCTTTCCAACGATATATATCTCATTCGTAGACGCTAGGTAGACCAAAATGCCCATTCTCCTTTAGTATATTCTATGTAATTTTTTTTTATTAAATGTACATATTTATATGAAAACGATTTCGTATGAAAAAATGACCGACTTGTTTTTCTCATTTATTTCATAGCTTCTACATTTATTGTTCAATTTTAATGAATTTGGTCTTCAAATTTTCGTTACAAGAATACATTTTTTTTTGAGTCCAAAAAAATATTTTTCTATTTTTTTTTCTATTCACACGGTTCAAATGAAAATGATAAATTTTCAAAAAAGCTCGAAAAAATCGATTTTATAATTTTTAATCGAGTGTAACATAATTATTTCGCATCCGATTATAACAAATAGTACACCGTTCGAAAGCTGAAAATTTAGGCTTTCCAAAAATGTTTACTATATGTAAATTAAAAATATCACTTAAGAGATATAAGCCAGTGTTTAAAAAATAGACCAAAAAAAACGTTTTTTGCGTATATCTCGAAAACTGTTCTTTGAAAAAAAAAATTAATGTCATTTTCGTTTTCAGCGACCTCAAATTAGTAAAAAAAAAATTGTTTTTTTTAGTTAGAATCGGTGACCCAAAATTTTGTAAGCTAGTGTTTTTGATACCTATTACCTTTAAGGGCAGGCAACTGTGAGTTGCGGCTTTTTTTATATAGGCAACCTTATATCATGAAAAACAGAAAAAAATGAGCTTTGATGTGGTATAAATGAAATGAGTCTACGTTATGAACGAAATTTTTTAACAAAACTATAACTGTTTACACCTGGCTGCCTAAAGGTTGCGGCTAAGCAATCAGCAGCAACCATAACTTTTCGAATCCCTTGAATACCCTATTTTGATGTCGTGTAGGTTTTACTTCCCTACGATATAGACGAAATTTAATTCCAAAAATCAATTAATAATAATTTAATTAATAATACTAGCGGCCATTTTTTAATTGGCACCCCATGAAATTTGACTTCTCCTAGTTGTAAAAATACTTAAAAGTTCAATATTATTAATCTACAGTATTAATGTAGGAATTTAGCAGCCGGATCTTAGACTATTAGTTTTTATCCCTCTTCTCACACCAATGTAATATTCTGCTAAGGGTTCGCAATAAAAACTTATTTACATTATTTCCTTACTTCATTTTATTACATTTAAAATAAAACACACTTTACTTCAATTGAAATCACTTTTATTAATCACTAGCACAACAGTATGCAACACTTTACACGAACTTTGATCTTTCACTTTCAAAAATAAACTGTGTCGAATCGGTTTGGTGCTCACACCAGGAGTCGAACCGGGTGGGTCAAAGATGAGTCCAGTGTCTCTACCGGCAAGAGTATGATAACAGGAGCGCCGAAAATTGATACTGTATATTTGTAGAACACAACAATAGAAGCATTTTTTACTATGGGAGGGGGGTCTATCTCCCCCCGTTTAGCCAGTAGGGCCAATTTAAAAATATGTACGTTAAATGAAAAAAAAATTTATAAAAAAATAATGGTAATACTTAAAATTAAGTATTATAGGTTTTTTTTTAAGCCAACATTCTATTTTATTAGCCAGTTTTTAAATCAAGTCAAAACTGTTTATAGTTTTTGAAAAATTTAATTTAAAACTCAAAATTTGAGTAAAAAAGTAAAAAAAAAATTATTAATTTCAGTATTCAAAACCATTAATTTATAAATAATTTTTTTTTAATAATTTGTTGCTCTTATTAATTTTCAATCAAAAACTGAAAACTAAATGATTTTATGCCCGCGCTGTGTTGATGCATATTAAGGGTAAACCAAAAATCCTCTTGAGCGCGCGCATATTTAAAAAAAAAAATGTTTTTTTTTATTTGCTTGAGTGGTCTTATTTTGATAGTAATACTGGCAGGTGCGAGTCCCCCCTGCTTGGGCTCACTAAAGGATTTGAGGTACGTGCAAGATGGGTTGGGTGCTAGGTGGGGTGAATGCAAAGTTTTTTTTTGCATTTAAATAAACTGGATTCAAGAAAAATTAATTTATCCTAGGTATTTCTTTATCCATATTTGATTATTACTATCAAAATAAGACCACGTAAATACTCAAGCAAGGAAAAAATAATTTAATTAAAATATTTTTTTTTTTGTAATTTTCAATTATCTCAAGAACTAGAACACATAAAATCATCTACTTAGTTTTCAGTTTTTAATCAAAAACAAATAAGAGCAATGAATTGTAAAAAAAAACAATAGTAGTAATCTTAAAGTTTTGAAAAATTACACTTTAAACCTTTTTTTTAACTTTTTTTGCCCAAATTTTGAGTTTAAAATAATTTTTTTCAAAAACTATGCATAGATTTAAAAGCTGTCTAATAGTCAAAAGTGTTGGCTTTAAAAAAATGTATAAAACTTAGTTGTAAGTATTACCGTAATTTTTTAATTATTTTTTTTCCATTTAACGTACTTTTTTTTAACTGCCCCTCCTGCCCAAACGGGGGTAGGTAGACCCCCCTTCCATAGTAAAAAATGCTTGTTAATACAAGCATCAAAAATCTGTTATCATTTCTCGGCGCCCCGGTTATCATACTCTCCCCTCTCTACCCATCGCACCACGAGACACCTTGAAAAGTCGGTAGGTAGAGAAAACAAAACTTATTGTTAGTGGTGTATGGAAATTTTGTAAAACAAACAAGAAAATCGAAATAATTTTCGAGGACAAATCGATCTGAGAGAGAGTTCGAAATTAGAAATTTGTGTATCGAAAAACTTACACTTACATGCAAGATAAATATTAGAAATAGGTCAAAATAATTGGATAAATTTTTAAATATGTAAATTAAATTCAAATTCTGAAAATGAATTTGATGTACCTATAATTTGTGTTTTGGTGGTCAAAATCAATTGAGAAAACGATGGTCGGAAACCAAAAATTTCGTCCATGATGGTTTTTTTTTGAGTGTATGGGTGAAAAAATCTCTCAGCCTTGCAAAGGGTATAAATACTTGCGTCAGAACCAAAATCTTTCCTTTTTGGTGTTTTTTTTCCGATCCTCTAACGTGATAGAGACGAGCAAAATTACTAGAAGCATTAAGGGTGGGTCTACCTCATAAGCAATCTCAGAACTCATGTAAATACATATGAATGTATTAGTAGAAGAATGATTTTTATTTATATTTTTTTCCATTTTTTTTTTAAATTTTGAAAATTAATATTTCAAAAACTATTTCTTAGAATAGATTTATTTAAAAACAGAGTGAAAGAAAAGGTTGTTGGCTTTTCAAAAAGGTATCGCACAGCATTTTGAATGAAGCCGTTGATTTTAAATAATTTTTTTTCCATTTTAAGTCAATTTTTTTCGAAAATTGCCCCTCCCGGCTAAACTCCCATACGATTTTTTCTTGTCTCAACGCATCCTACACGCCCTAGCATTTTGTCGCATTGCTCATGACTCACCCTGTATAAGCTAACTTCTCTCTTGTGCAATACTTTTCCTTTGTATATGAAAACTATAGTACTCTCATGGCGAGTTTTTTTTAGGGTTGCCGGATCCTGGTGGTGGCGATGCGAAATGTGAGATGTAAAATTGGATTTTGGGAGCCTTGAAGCGTCGGAAATTGGAGGTAAAGGCAAGAGGAGACTATTTTTTGGATTATTGCATCCAAAAAATATCAATAAATATCATTTAAAACCTCCATAAGCTCTCCGCAAAAAAAAAAAGAGTAAGGGTTGCCGGCATACATTAGATGTCGCCCCATTCGACTTCCACCATGAGAGTACTATAGTTTTCATATACAAAGACTTTTCTCAGAGCCAGATAATGCCAGCCACAGAGCCATATTGGTATGGTATGCATTAGAAGACAGAGGTGCACAATCGCACACAGGCATACATACATACATATTACATATTTATGGCCAGAACCTGTTGTGCAGAGAGAACAAAAAGAGTTGGCGCTGATACCGCAGTGGATTTTTTCTGAACTGCAAACTTCTTTGTGTGCGTGTGGAAAGAATTTTTTGGTATAAAAACGCAAAAAAGACCTTTTTTCGAAAATTTATATAAAAAACTGATAAATGTAATGACTTTTTTTAAATTGAATCTAGTAGACAATATATCAGAAAAAAATAATAAAAATAATTTAAACTTGTGAAGGTTCTGCTTCCTTCACAATGACATTGCACATCTGGAAACATTATTTTGCTATTTTTAATGTTTAAATATTTTTGTTTTTGTAAAGCCTTTTCAGTGTATAATACAATAGATTAATTATAAGAATGAACACCAGAAATATCAAAATTAAAACTGAAAAGCCCCACGATTTTGAAGTTACAAAATGGTGATATTGATATTTTTCTATTAAAACACATCTTTAAACAAACTATAAATTAGTTCAAACAGTATCTGAATGCATGGAGTCATATTCTATTATCTTTCTTTTATTTCATTGAAAAAAAGTAAAAAATGGAAAAGTTATAGTTAAAAACGTTCGTTCAAAGTCATATAAATTCAACCAATTACCGTGCTATAAGTAAGCTAACAACGATTCCTAAACTGTTAGACAAAATAGTCAAAAACAAATTGTATAACATTATAAAGGGACATATTTCTGATTTTCAACACGGTTTCTTTAGTAGTCGCTCAACAACTACTAAATTTGGCTTATTTTCTAATAAATGCTTCAATGCATTAGAAAAACGATACCAAATGGATGTGGTTTATACCGATTTTGTTAAAGCTTTCAGTAGAGTAAATCACCTAATTTTAGTTAAAAAATTAAAGTTATATGGTTTTGATGGTACCCTACTAAAATGGTTCTGGTCCTATCTAATTGGTAGGAAGCAAATTGTAAAAATTGGTGACCTTGAATCAATGCCGATTATAGTTCAGGCGTTCCCAAAGGTAGCCATTTAGGCCCACCGCTTTTCGACATTTTTATCAACGATTTTCCGTCAGTTTTATCTGTTTCTGAATGCTTAATTTTTGCCGATGATGTAAAATTATTCAAAACCATAAAAACTTATAATGATTGCATTGCATTTCAACAGGACTTGGTAAACTTTGTTACATGGTGCAAGCTAAATGACCTGCTTCTCAATTTTTCTAAATGCTCCACTTTGACTTTTAATCGCTTATCGAGTCCAATTGTTTTTGATTACTTTTTAGGAACTGATAAATTGAGCAGAGTTTTTGAAGTTAAGGATTTGGGAGTAATATTTGATGGAAAATTGACTTTTGAGTCACACGTTTCTCATATTGTCTCCAAATCAAACTCTATGTTAGGTTTTCTGAAACGGAATTCGTCAGATTTTAAGGACCCATATACTTTAAAGGCAGTTTATTGTTCAGTTGTTAGACCATTGTTGGAATATTGTTCTGTTATTTGGAATCCGGATATAAAAAAACTTATTGGTAGAATTGAAAATATCAAGAAAAATTTCTTAAGGTTTGCTTAAAGGCAATTCCCGTTTGATGGTAGTATAAATCATTACAAAAGTAGATGCTTAATGTTGGGAATGCAGACCCTTGAGTCAAGACGAAGAATGTTTAGTGTTTTGTTTGTTCGTGATATTCTTTCGAGTGATAGAATTGTGGATTTTTACTTTCCTTAATTAACATTTACGCACCGAGTAGACCTTTAAGAATGAGCGCTCTTGTTTTTGAAATTCCCCACTCTACAAATTATGGACAGCGTCCTATTACTCATTGTTGTAAATTTTTTAATATGTATTATGATAATCTCGATCTTTTTGTCTCAAGATATAAATTTAAAACATCATTGTTAACATTATTACAAAACTTATATTGATTCTAATATATGGTTATATTATTTTAATATAATTTTAAAATTTTGCGAAAAATCTGTGGATTGTAACTATCGTATATAGATTATAAATAAATAAATAAATAAATAAATATTTTTTTTCAATTATTTTTTTTATTTTAAGTCTATTCATTATAACATATTGTAAAGAAGCTTAGTTAACTACTTCTTTGTATATGAAAACTATAGTACTATCATGGCGAGTTTTTTTTAGGGTTGCAGAGGTCCTGGTGGTGGCGCTGCAAAATGTAAGGTGTAAAATTCGATTTGGGGAGTCTTTAAGCGTCGAAAATTGGTGGTAGGGGCAAGAGTAGACTATTTTTTGGATTATTGCATCAAAAAAATATCAATAAATATCATTTAAAACCTCCATAAGCTCTCCGCAAAAAAAAAAGAGTAAGGGTTGCATAGGTAAACTAGATGTCGCCCCATTCGACTTCCACCATGATAGTACTATGGTTTTCATATACAAAGACTACTTTTGAATCATAATATAACGACTTTTACATTCGAACTATATCGATTCTCGAATGCGATGACAGCGCCATCTAGTATTATTGCGATTTAAAACAACCTGCTATGAGCTTTGAATGAGCTTTGAATAAGCTTTTTCGAACATTGGTAAATGTCGAAGTCCGAAGGGGAATTATTCCATCTATCTGTCAGAATAGAAAGATCGAGATACAGGTTCTAAAGATTTCTATTGCTTTCGAGATTAGACCAGAACCAGATATTTCCCTATATAAGCTTGATGGCGCTACCGATTGGACAGTTTATTTTTGAAAGTGAAAGAATAAAGTTCGTGTAAAGTGTTGTGCCAGTGATTAATAAAAGTGATTTCAATTGAAGTAAAGTGTGTTTTATTTTAAATGTAATAAGTGGAAGTTAAGAAATAAAGTAAATAAGTTTTTATTGCGAACCCTTAGCAGAATATTACATTGGTGTTAGAAGTGGAATAAAAACTTATGTTGTCTGTGCATTCAGATAATTTTTGGTGATAAAAAAAAAAAAAAAAAAAAAAAAAAAAATATATACGTGTGTGTGTTTTGATAAAACAAAGACAAAAAGTGGCTGTGATTAAAAAAAAAAAAGAAAAATAAAAGCAAAATGGGTAAGACAGTAATTGAATTGAATTGTGTTGAACTTAAGGCAGAGCTGAATAAACGAGGCCTTCCTACTGCTGGAAGAAAAGCTGACCTCATAATTCGTCTGCAAGAGGATTTAAGTCAACGCGGAGAAGACCCAGCCACATTCCTATTCGAAATAGAAATGCCTGAAGAACAAGTAAGTACTGGTGTCGACTTGTCGGCAATGATGGCACTTCTCATTGGCAAGCTCGAAGAACAACGTACAGAACAAAAGAATCTTCTCGAAGAACAACGTATAGAACAAACGAATCAATTCGAACAAATGGAAAAACAACAAAAGAATCTTCTCGAAGAACAACGGACAGAACAAAAGTGTGAACAACAGAACCTTCTCGAACAAATGGAAAAACAAAAGCATCTTCTCGAAGAACAACGTGTAGAACAAAAGAACCTTCTCGAAGAACAGAAGAATCTCATCGAAGGTAAGCTTGATGCCTTTGAGAACAAGTTCGCTACTATTGATGGACGTTTTGATTGCGTCGAAAAGCAATTTTCAAAAGTAGACGCAAAGCTCGAGAGTGTTCAAGAAAAATTCGAAGGCAAAATACAAAGCATAACAGACGAATTAGACGAAGTTCGAAAAATTAAGATTAGGGAAAGTGTTGGCGATTACCCAAGGAAGAAGGAAATACATCCACCGACTTTTGACGGGCAAACTTCTTGGTCGATCTATAAAAAACAGTTTGAGGCAGCCGCAGCGACAAATGGCTGGGATAAAGAAGACAAATTTATAGCTCTGACGGTTGCCCTCAGAGGATCTGCTGCTGAACTGCTGCAAACCATCCCAGCAGATAAGAATGGTAACTTCAGTGCTCTTGTTCAGGCCATAGACAAACGCTTTGGAAATGGCCATATGCAAGAAGTCTTCCGCGTCCAACTGAATACTAGAGTCCAGAAAAGAGGAGAAACTCTGCAGCAACTTCAAGCGGATATTGAACGGTTGGCGTATCTCGCATATCCAGCTGCAGGGGATGAAATCGTCAACCAACTTGCAACAGAAGCCTTCATCCGTACTGTATCTGACATCAACTTACAGCGAGCAATTAGAACTGCTGGAAAACGTACGCTTCCTGAAGCTTTAGCGTTTGCTCTGACTATGGAAGCGGCAGAACAAGCTTCCCAAGGAGTCCATCGAGTCAGAGAAGTTGAAGTTGAAGAATGCTCTTGTCAGAAAATCGCATTCCAAAGAAGCCAGCGTGAAGGACTTGCTCGATGCTGGAATTGTAACAAAACCGGACATCTTCAGCGGCAGTGCAGATTAACACCGAGAAGAGCTGCATGCCAACATTGTGGAAGCAGAACCAACGCTCGAGAACAACCAAGCAATAGTACCAACACTCCTGCTCAACTTGTTTCCCAGACGGGAAACGACTTCGAGGGGCAAAAGCTGGTTTCTGGTATCGATGGCCCCAGAAACACTATCCAAGTCTCACAGACTAAACGAGACAACAAAAGTCTGACAGTGGAGGCAATAATAAACAATAAGAAACACGTGGCTACAATCGAAACCGGTGCCACCGCCTCCATTGTACGAAGAGACTTGGTCAAGATGACTTGGCTACACAACACCAATAGCTACCGTCTGAAGACCGCCACAGGAGAGGCAGCAAAAGTATATGGTGAGGTTCGTCTTATGATCCGTTTGGCAGAACAGGAGTTTTCACACCTATTCCTGGTAGCGGATATATGTGACGAGTGCATCGTTGGAATCGACTTCATGAAAGAGCATGGAATAATTTTGGATATTGGTAAGCAAGTTCTTAAGTACCAAAATGTGGAGATTCCAATGGTCTATGGCAACGAAAACTCAACAATTATCAGGACCGTCATCGAAAAAGACATTTGTTTGCCTGCTTCTTCGGAAGTATTCGTGTGGACGAAACTAAAGGGCGACTTTGGAAGCCATCGATACCTCATGGTGGAACCAGATGCGGAACAACGTTCCCAAAACATCATGGTAGGGAAGACTCTGGTGGCACCAAAGAACAACATGGTGCCTGTACGGATACTGAACATCAAACCGTACGAAATTAAGCTCAAGAAGGGAGAAGAAGTTGGGCAATGTGAACCTGTATCCGCGATTACTAAGATCACCGAAGCGGAAACAAAGAAACCCCTGAGCTTTGACAGATTAAAAGACCAAATTCTGAAGTCATCAAGTCTGAGTCGACATCAGCTTAATGTTGCTGGAGATCTTCTTCATGAGTATGCTGATATATTCTCTTCACCCAATGGACAATATGGTCGAACACAACTAGTAAGGCATCGAATTGATACAGGAGATGCAAGACCAATTCGCCAACCAGCAAGACGTCTCCCTCTAGCAAAACAAACTGAAGTTGAAGAAATGATATCGACAATGAAGAAACATGGGGTCATCGAAAATTTCAAAAGCCCTTGGGCATCACCAGTCGTTCTTGTCAAAAAGAAGGATGGAAGCACTCGATTTTGTGTAGACTACCGAAGACTGAACGACGTGACAAAGAAAGATAGCTACCCTCTACCCAGAATCAGCGACACCTTAGACGCGATTGGCAAGTCGAAATTCACCCAGAAGATCGGGAAAAGACGGCGTTCTCCACAGGAAACGGTCTGTGGCAATTTAATGTGATGCCATTCGGACTATGCAACGCTCCAGCAACTTTCGAGCGTTTGATGGAGTGCGTTCTACATGGACTAACCTGGAAATCTTGCCTGGTCTACCTGGACGATGTCATCGTGTACGGAAAAACATTTGACGAACATTGTAAAAACCTTAAAGCTGTTTTCCAGAGGCTTCGAGAGGCACATCTAAAGTTAAATCCTAAGAAATGTTCGTTTTTCAAGACCGAAGTTAAATATTTGGGACATATCATCTCATCCCAAGGAGTAAAAACTGATCCTGAGAAAGTTGATACTGTAAAGAATTGGCCAACGCCTCAGGACAAACATCAACTCCGAAGCTTTCTTGGTCTGGCCACATATTATCGGCGTTTCGTAAAGGATTTTGCTAAGATCGCCAAAAGCTTGCATCATCTTACTGAAAAGGGGAAGCCGTTCAAATGGTCAGGTGAGTGCGAGAAAAGCTTTCAAGAACTGAAACTGCGTTTATGTAATGCACCTGTACTGGCCTATCCAACTCCAGGAAAACCTTTCATCATCGACGCTGATGCAAGTAAAGTTGGAATTGGAGCTGTACTATCGCAAGTACATGACGGAGAGGAAAAAGTTGTCGCCTATTACAGCAAGGTACTCTCGAAGCCAGAAAGGAATTATTGCGTTACAAGGAGGGAACTTCTCGCTCTGATATTGGCAACAAAGCACTACCATAAGTACATCTATGGACAAAAGTTCCTTCTTCGAACAGATCATGGTGCGCTCAATTGGCTTTTAAACTTCAAAAATCCAGAAGGTCAAGTAGCAAGATGGATCGAGAGGTTGCAGACGTATGACTATGAGATTCAACATCGAAGAGGAAAGCTGCATTCAAACGCAGACGCTCTATCCCGGCGACCGTGTAAACCAGACTGTAAGCATTGCACACGCCAAGAAGAAAAGGAAATGGTCATCGTTCAACGAACTAGAGCTGATCCCATTAACGGTTGGAACAACGAAGAACTCAGAACGGCCCAACATGAAGATCCGGATATCGCACCCATTCTTGCCTGGAAAGAACACCAAGAGAAACCAGAATGGTGTGATATCTCCTACCGAAGTCCGGCTCTCAAAGCATATTGGGCACAATGGGACTAGCTTCATGTACAAGAAGGGGTATTAAGGCGTAAGTGGGAATCCGCAGACGGTAAATCTTATGTGATGCAGCTAGTCGTACCTCGGTCAAAGGTTAACGACGTACTTCAAGAGATGCATGATGGAACTTCTGGAGGTCATTTGGGAGTGAATAAGACGCTGGAAAAGGTACGACAACGATTCTACTGGCTACATGCAAGAGATGACGTCGAAAGATGGTGCCGAAAATGTGATACTTGTGCTGCTAGCAAGGGACCAGGTAGAAAAATGCAAAGTAAAATGCAGCAGTATAATGTGGGCACACCTTTTGAGAGAATCGCAATAGATGTCGCGGGTCCTTTTCCTCAAACTAACAACGGAAACCGATACATCCTTGTAGTCATGGACTATTTCAGCAAGTGGCCTGAAGCATTTGCCATCCCAAACCAAGAAACCAAAACAGTTGTGGATCAAATTGTCTTCAATTGGGTGAGCAGGTTCGGTGTTCCCATGGAGCTTCATTCTGACCAAGGAAGGAACTTCGAATCAAAAGTCTTTCAGGAAGTTTGCTCGCTCCTTGGCATTAAAAAGACAAGAACAACACCGCTCCATCCACAATCTGATGGGATGGTTGAACGATTCAACAGAACCCTCAAAGAACATCTGTCGAAGGTTGTCGGCGACTACCAACGAGACTGGGACCGACATATCCCATTGTTCCTTATGGCATATCGTAGTGCAACCCATAGCTCGACAGGAAAAACACCATCGGAAATCCTGATCAACTATACGGCTGCCAAGTGAAGTGAAATTTGGTTGTCATCCAAATGAGTCACAGGGAACAGACGAATATGTGGATGACCTTAAGAAAAGGCTTATTGACATTCATCAACAAACAAGGACAAATATAAAATTGTCTAGTGATCGGATGAAAACAAGATACGACGCAAGAGCGACAGCAACGGGATTTCAAGAAGGAGACCTTGTGTGGTTTTACAATCCTCATCGACAAAAGGGGCTATCACCAAAACTCCAACAAAACTCGGAGGGCCCATATACTGTGATGAAAAGAATCAATGATGTGGTTTACCGTATACAAAGAGGCGTAAGAGGCAAACTAAAAGTAGTTCACGCTGAGCGGTTACATCAATATAACGGTGAAAGAGGTGATGAAATTGTTCGGGACGATCAATTCTAAGAGGGGGGCAATGTAAAGAAGCTTAGTTAACTACTTTTGAATCATAATATAACGACTTTTACATTCGAACTATATCGATTCTCGAATGCGATGACAGCGCCATCTAGTACCATTGCGATTTAAAACAACCTGCTATGAGCTTTGAATGAGCTTTGAATAAGCTTTTTCGAACATTGGTAAATGTCGAAGTCCGAAGGGGAATTATTCCATCTATCTGTCAGAATAGAAAGATCGAGATACAGGTTCTAAAGATTTCTATTGCTTTCGAGATTAGACCAGAACCAGATATTTCCCTATATAAGGTTGATGGCGCTACCGATTGGACAGTTTATTTTTGAAAGTGAAAGAATAAAGTTCGTGTAAAGTGTTGTGCCAGTGATTAATAAAAGTGATTTCAATTGAAGTAAAGTGTGTTTTATTTTAAATGTAATAAGTGAAAGTTAAGAAATAAAGTAAATAAGTTTTTTATTGCGAACCCTTAGCAGAATATTACAATATTATATGTTCTCATAAAACCAAATCAAATAAATAAAAAGTTAGTTACTTTAGCTGCCCTACATTTTTAAAAATTAAGTTCAAATTTTCACAAAAATAAATTCTCGTAAAAGTATTGAAGTTGCTATTTATGCAATTATAATGATACCTGTAAGTGGGCACATCTATTACCTACATAAAAAACCAAATTTCAAGAACTTACCTTCACAAATAACAGAATTGTGTAACAATATTAGTTAGTGCTCTACCACCAAAATGCAAAGGAAACTTACCCTTAAAAGTAATTTTTTTTTCAAGTTTTATTTTTAAGTGAAAAAAAAATTATTTTTTTTTAAATACATATTTATTTTGGAACAAAAATATACCTAGGTATACCTACACATTTTAAAATAATTTTACCTAAGTACACATTATAAAATAATTAAGGTGAGATTTTAAATGAATTTTATCAAGAACCGCTGTCCTTATACCAAGTTTATCTACCAACCAGGTGCTCAAGATGGATAAATTATAAAAATCCTAGAAGTGATCAAGTTCCCAGAAGTAATTAATTTGGTATATTCTAAGCATTAAAACAAAATTTCAAAGTGAGCTTTTTTTATGATCTGTGCTGCTTATGTACCTACATGTGCTTGAAATTAAGTCCTTGTGTTCTTTTAAATCAGGAATTCCATGAGCCCAAAATCAATTGATTTAGAAGCAAAATCAATCCAATATATCAGACTTTTTAGAGCTGCTGATCTGTGAAAAAAGTGTATGTGCTTCGTTTGCCGGCCTACACGGCATCGTGCTCCTACGACTCAACCGCCATATCACTGTGCTGTGCACATCATCTGGGGGAATTGAGCAACTATAAACTATAACAGCGAACAACATAAATACAACAATTTAAGAATCAAGTATGCATATAATGCAATTTATAAGGTGAGTCATTTTTTTTAAATATTACATTACATTACATAATTTGAATGAACGAATATTTGATTTAATTTAATTATTACCTAAACTAAGAATAATTAAATGAAAGGATTTTGATGAAAAGAAAACAAGAAAGAAAAAGCTCAAAACTAGAAAAGGAAAAAAAAGAAACCTATACTTAGTTAAGATTTAGATCATTTTCCATTTTTGTTGCTGATAACTTTGTATATGAAAACTATAGTATTATCATGGCGAGTATTTTTTAATGTTGCCCCGATCCTTGTGGTGGCGCTGCAAAATTTGAGGTGTAAAATTCGATTTGGGGAGTCTTTAAGCGTCGGAAATTGGTGGTAAGGGCAAGAGGAGACTATTTTTTGGATTATTGCATCCAAAAAATATCAATAAATATCAATTAAAACCTCCATAAGCTCTCCGCAAAAAAAAGAGTAAGGGTTGCCCACTTTAGATGTCGCCCCATTCAACTTCCACCATGATAGTACTATAGTTTTCATAATATTATACAAAGGTGATATCAATTATTGCTTTTCACACACATGAAATAAAAAAAAATTCTGATTTAAGTATTTTTTTATTTATTTTGTTCTAAACCTTAATTTTTTTTATAATATTTGATTTATTGTTTCTAAAAAAAATATTATTATAGCTATAATCATAGAGGTTCTTTTATGTGTACTTTTTTCCATTTATAGGCATATCTACCTGTTTAGGTGAATTATTAATGGTTTATTATTTAATTTTAATTTCTTTTTTTGAATAAAGTTTTTTTAGTATGAAAACTATATTTTTTGATAACGACGAGCACCTTTTCTATTGATTTTGAATAATGGGTTCATTTTTAATCCTCTCGATTGAAGATACGTTTATATCTTTATTTGAATTACAAACCATGGTAATGGTTTAAGTTTTTAGTTCTGGCGGATGTGGCTCTGACGAGAATGAGCTATGGCGATGACGAAGACGATGCAAAGAAAACATAAATTTGGTTTTCTGGTTTCTTTTGAGGTTACTATAAAAATAGAGTACTTAGTAACCAGGATGTGTCTCATGGTTCTGCTCATAGAACATAGCCGTGTGATATTGAGGTGGCATATCCTCGGAGGTTAATACTATTTTAACTCTCCTCACTCTAATAAGGTTAACATATAGTATCATCACTACACCAAGACACTTATCAGCTTCGCGAATATTTTTTGTTTGTACAATTTTAACGGCATGATTAAACGTAACGGCCGTCTAGTTTTCTGCTCAAGAATCCCCCCTCCGACGAGCTAACCTTTGGCTATGCAAGCATGCCGCTCAGTGGGAGAAACTAGGCACTCATCCACTTTTGCTACAGGACAATTTTAGAGTCCCTTTAAGCTCTAAAGCCTTCTGGTAGTGTACCGAGTGGGTGGTTTTATAGGGTGCTGGGATTTTTGTTTTCATCCCTCACTCGACAACATCTCGAGAGTACGTTACAAAATATACATAATGTATATTAATTTATTTGTTTCCTATGTTTAGGGTTTATAAAAAAATGCATTGACATTCATTTAAATTAGTTATTAAATAAAAATAAAAAAAAATACCTATAAAAAAAAAAATTAACTAGTTCAATAAAGAAATTAAATTTTAAAATAAAAATAATAACGATAAAAGAAAAATAAAGTCTACCAATAAATAAAAAAAAAACTATCGCAAGATCATAAGTTTAAATAAGTTTTATTATTCGTAATATAAATCAATTCAGTGAATCGACGCTTAAGCCTGAGGAGCGGTGCACCACCGCTAAGGATTTGATTGGAAAGTCTATTTATATTATTAATTTTATATTGCTTTTAATTTAATAAGGTTTATTTAAACCGCTAATATTGATCGTTAAAAAAAAGATTAATAACTAGAATAAAAAAATAAAACAAAGCGTATTACATAAAATAAAAAACTTCCCATAAAGACAATAGAGGGGCATTAATAATCGATATCCCAGACGAAAGCTTCTCAAAAGAAAGCTAATTTGATTGAACTTGACCAGAAAAAACAAAGAAATGAAAATAAAAAACGTTGACCTCGATTAGGATGAGTGCTACTGGTAGTTTAAGTATTCGAATTAATTATTTATTTTATTTATTTAAGTCAGGCGTGCTTTTATTTACTCTGCAAAGTTCAAATCATACCTTCACTTACATACCTATTTTGTTGTATTACTAAATTGTACTCTTGTGCCGGAAAATACTCTTAAAACTGTATAAAAAAAGCATTAATCTGTTTTGGAAGTGTAATGCATGATTGAGTAATCCCACCCTGGCTTTAGTCTCAAAGATAAATGATCTAAACAAAGTTGTTTTAAAATTGGCAAGTGATTTTGATCAAATGCAAAACAATGTTTCAAAAAGTGCACCGGTAAAAAAATCTAAAATAAGCCATAGTGTAAACAATACAAAAAGTGATGAAGAAAAAAATTCCACTGGTTTAACTGTTGCATCTAATTCAGCAGATGATGTGTCTGTGGAGTTCATTGACCCTTGCGGTAGTCAAATTCGAAATTTACCTCTACTAAATAATAACACCCTGCCGCGCCCCCATAACAACCGTGGGCTGAAAAGCAATTCCAATCATCGGCATATAGTTGGTATAGATGACTCCTCAACGGCATTAGAACTGGAAGTGATACCTGCTTTGAAGTGGATACATTTATCTCGCTTCTCCCCAACAACAGATAAAGATGCCGTCATTACCTATGCATCAAAAAAATTTAAAGTACCTGCAAACAAACTAGCTTGTTTCCCGTTGTGCAAAAAAGACGCCGATATGAGTAAATTAAACCACATACATTTTCGTCTTGGCCTACCCGTAAGCAGGCGATGGAAAAATGTCTAGAATTTAACATCCCAACATCCCTATGTGCAATACAATTAATACGTTTAAAAATGAATTTAATTTTGCCAATTTCTTTAAGTATGTCTATGAAGGTTGTTCCAAAAAGTTGTAAAAAATCTGAATTTAAATTACCTTGGGATAACCAGAGACTTAGAAATCTTGAAAATGTAAAAAATAAAGCTTTTAAGTCATTTACAAAACAAAATCGGAAAGCGAAAGGCAACGCTACTGTCAGTTACGACGTGAATATGATTTTCTTAATCGATTTTTACATAAACAATATATAATGAATCAATCACAAATTGCGAGTAATCCAAAGGCTTTTGGGCTTATATTAATTCAAAGAAACAGAACTCTGGAGTTTTTAATAATATGGAATATAATAAAACTAATCAGACCTCTTCTAATTTAGCTTCAACATGCAGGGCCGGCCCTACCGTATGTGCAAGATGTGCAAATGCACAGGGCGCAGAGCTGCAGGGGCGCAAACTCACAAGAAAACTTCATTCATATGTTTTTATTCTTTTTATATTAACCTGCTTTATTTATTTTTTTTTAAATAATTTTTTTTACTATGTCACTATCAAATAATTTCTTAACATGCGAATTAAAACATTTTATCATTTTGCAAAAGAAAATCCTTCGAATAAGTACTAAATCAACGCCAAAAATAAATTAATTCAAACAAAAAAGATTCGAACTTCCTCCATACGTGCAATATTTTTAATTGCCCGTTTCACTCGAAAATCCCTATACAAATAAATATACTCATTTTTATTTCCCATACAATCGTTTGAGTAGAAATGTGCAAATTTCAGATTTGCACATATGGGAATTCACTCAAAATTTTTTATAGAAAAATGAACTCAAACATTGATTTTTGTTTGAAATGAATGTATTCTACAATAAGAAGTGCGACTGACGTAGACTGTGCAGATTAAAATCCCGCACACAAGCAAAATCTCTCAATCTCAATCTTATGCGCTCAACTCTTTCAAACCAAATGAATGTGGGTGGTTTTTTTTTACTGTCAAACACGATTTTCTCTTTTTGTCTCTCTTGGTAGTCCGTTTACATTTCGAATGAGGAAATATGAGTAGAATATTTTAAATAGGAACCGTTTTTTTTGTGGGTAAAATGGAAAGAATGAGAAAAGAGAAAGAAAGAGAAAAGGAGTGAATTGGAAATAATAACGGTTATTCTCTCTGCACTTGTTTTTTGTTATTGTTTTGAATTATGTAACTCACTTTGTCACTTGTTTTGATTTCTCGTGGTTGTTTTGGAGTAAATAGATAAATTAAACTTCAGTTCTCTGATTAAGTTTTTGAAAAATATATTATTAATTACGAAGCGTGTGTTTTGCGGGATTTGTGTTTTGTATTTGTACGTACCAATAACCCATTAAATTTAAAGCTGAAAACACTGGTGGATCTGTGAACGTGATATGTGAAGTGTTTTAGTGTTCTTTTTTGTGTTTATTTTTGTAAATATGTATTATACGTTTTTTAGAATTAATTTATCTTTTTTTTACATTTTTTTTATTTTTGTTTAAATTCTTTATTATTTTTGTTATTGAGGACTAGGCCTACAGGGGATACCTCATTAAAAAACGCATTCAAAACCCTACCTCATGGGTAATATGGGAATGGCTTAAGAAACGAAGTAGGTAATGAAAATAAGGGGCGCAAAAGCTAAAGTTTGCACAGGGCGCTCGTTTGGGCTGGACCGGCCCTGTCAACATGCAATCTTTTTTTGAGACTGTGTACAGCGTTAGTTATTCCTGATAATAATGATGACCAAATCTCATTTTCAAACACAAATCTGGGGCACCTTGTTTTGTCTGTTGACGACTTTACAGAAGGTTTTTTTGAAGCTTAATCCAAGTTTAAACGCTGCACTGTGGCGCCTTTTGGCAAAAGTGCTTGCAAAATTCAATTTTCGCGTGTGCTAAAATACCAAAACTAATTTTTTTAATGGATTAGGAATAAGTGGAAGCTTCAAAAACAAAGTACATCAACAAACTCTAGAGGAAGGCCAAGGAAATCTATAACGGAGTGCTCGTCATATACCAAGAAACAGAAATTGATCAATGCTACTGACGACATCACCACTGGAAATCTTTCAACAGCCTTAGTTATAAAGTATAATAAGGATCATGAGAAGCAGAAGGCCGATATAATCAAGGCAGTATCAGTAGCAAGTCCACTAAGAGTTAAAAGGATTAAAGCAAGCATTCGCACTCCTCAAAGAGATCCTATCAAGTATGAAAGTGCAAACGCCTTAGCCTTGTTTATGGATCTGGGGCTAACAAAAGAAAAGTATGGCATTTTAAGAAGTTCCTTAATGAGACACAACGTAAATGTTCTCCCATCTTATAAGACCATAACACTCACGAAAAAAGCATCAGTTCCAGATAATTGTGAAGTAACGGAAACATCTGCCAGAGTCAGCCTTCAAGACATCTTGAATCACACAACAAGAAGAATTTTGGAAACCAAGAGTGAACAGGAACTAATTGGACTTCCAAGAAGTCTGACGTTACAAAGCAAGTGGGGCTGTGATGGATCATCTGGACAAAGTGCCTATAAACAAAAAATAGTAACACATGATGGTGAAACAATAACGGATGCAAACATGTTTATGGCTTCAATTGTTCCCCTGAGACTTAAGTGTCCAAATAGTGAATATTGGAAAAACCCTCGCCCATCATCAGTTCATTTCTGCCGACCAATAATGTTCCAGTATGCAAAGGAAACTGCAGATCTTGTAAGGAGCACAGTGAATGAAATCAAAAGCCAAATCGCTGATCTTCAACCTTTTGAATATAAGGTTAATGATGATGTAGTTATTGTTGTAAACCACGAATTATTTTTAACGATGATTGACGGAAAAGTATTGAATGAAATCACTGAAACAAAGTCAACACGGTCATGTCCCATTTGCAAAAGAACGCAAAAAAACTTCAACAATGAAGACCAGCCAACAAATGACGAGCACAATTACGAATATGGGATATCTCCATTACATGCCAGAATTAGATGCATGGAATTCATTTTGAAACTTGCATATACCCTTAAACAAGATGGAGAAAATATTGATGAAGGTATTGGAACTAAGGAGGCAGAAAGAATAAGGAAGCAAGATATCCAAAGGAAATTTCGTGATGAAATGGGACTCGATGTGGATAAACCAAAACAAGGATTTGGAAACACTAACGATGGAAATACATCGAGAAGATTTTTTGCAGAACCAGATGTAACAGCTCGTATAACTGGAGTTAATATGGAGGTGATAAGAAGGCTACAAGTAATACTTAACGTTCTAAACTGCAGAGAAAATGTTGACGGTTCGAAGTTTGGAGTTTATTCAATGGAAACAACAAATTTGCTCAAAGAAAAGTATCCCGAAAAGCTTCTTACACCTACTCTTCATAAAATTTTGGCTCATGGCCAAAGTATAATCGAGTATCAGTCGTTACCAATCGGAGAACTGTCAGAAGAAGCTCAGGAATCCAAAAATAAGGACTACAAAAAATATAGGTACCAAAATACCTGCAAGGTTTCAAGGATGCGGCAGAATGAAGACCTATTTAACATGCTTGCAGCCTCATCGGACCCTCTTATTTCTTCGCTAAGGCATGTTAGAACTGAAAAAGACCTCAAAGCACGATACTCTCCAGAAATGATTAGTTTACTAGAAATTACCTCGGACTTCGACGAAAGTTTCCAAGAAATCTAGTTTTTTGTTTTTATTTATTTTTACTTACTTATTAATTTATTTACTCTTCACTATTATTATTAAAATACATTATTGAAATAATTTGTTATGTTGATGTGCCACTAAATAAAAACCTTAACCTTTTTGGATACAATTTTTTTTTTTTTTAATATGAAATTCTGGAACACCCTGTAAAGAATTTTTCTTAAATTTTATTATTTTAAAGCATTTTACATACTTTCTCTATACCTTGACTTAAAATGTACCACTGAAGTAGTATATTTTCACTCTAAAGTGCAGCAAAATACTAAAAAAAAGGCTTTTTATACACCAGCAGAAATATTTAAAAAACTTATTTTTTGTTTACTTTATGCACCACTGTGACTTTGTTTGACTTTGAGACACCCTGTTTTTACTTCAGTTATTTGCTTTTGGTAACTTTTGAGGTAAAATATTAAGTTAATTTCCTATGAGAAGAAAGTCGTATTTTAGCAGAAGATTCTGAAACACCCTGTAAATATTTTTTCTTAAAATTCACAAATTTTATAGCCTTGGAAATTTCCTTTAAGTAGAAAAAAAAATTATCACGATATCTGTATTCGCTTAAGAGCTATGATTTTTGCAACCAAAAAAGTCAATTGGCGCCACTGTGCGCTGGTCCAGATGAATTCCCTCTTTTTTTATTAAGAACTGTGTTTCCTTAGCCAAGCTGCTTTAAATAATTTTTAATAGATACATCTCTGTCAAATGGAATTTTTCTAGATGACTGGAAATTATCTTTTATAACTCCAATTTTCAAAGCTTGACTCAACACTAATTGAGTGGATATCCAGTTATTTGCTTAATCGAAGGCAAATGTCAAAATTTTTAATAGTACTTCAAAAATAATACGAGTTTCATCTGGTGTCCCTCACGGCAGCCACCTGGGTTTATGTAAATGAAATTCCCTCATTGTTGCAGTATAGGTACAACTGGATTGTTATTTGCAGACGATTTTAAACTATTTTCTAAAGTTAAAAGTACGAATGACTGTCTTAATATTCAAAACGACTTAAATAAAATTGTAAATTGGCGCAAACCCAATTTTCTTTTTCTTAATATGTATTAGGAAATGCAATACTTTTTCATTTTGTAGATCAAAAATAACTATTTTAAATAATTATAATATTCCCAATGTTGCTTTGGATAGATTAATGGAAGTAAAAGATCTGGGAGTTATTTTCGGTGCAAAGCTACATTTCTCTTTACACATTGATTTTATTGTAGCAAAGGTTAAATCAATGCTAGGTTTCTTAAAAAGAAATTGCTCGGAATTGTCTAATCCGTAGGCAATAAAAGCAGTTTATACTTCACTTGTCCGCCCCTATATGGAATATGCTTCAGTCGTGTGGGATCCGTTTTACACAGTTTCAAAAAATTGTATTGAAAAAGTTCAAAAATCATTTACAAGATTTTTGGTTAGACAATCAAAAAGGAATTTGCCAGAAATGCCAACTTTCTCTACACGATGTGCCTTAATCAGCCTAGTTTCTTTGGAAAACCGTCGTCTTGTAAATTGTGTTAAGTTTGTTTATGATATATTGTCATACCACATAAAATGCCCTGTTTTGCTAAATCTTTTAAATATCTATGTTCCAGAAAGAAATATAAGATCCAGAAAATTTTTGTATATTCCCTTACAAAGATATAATTATGGCTGTAATGAGATGTATGAGACTTTTTAATGAACTTTATATTTAGATTTAAGTCCAGAAAGAACTCGATGAATGAACCGACACATTGGTGGGTACCCGTCAGGTGTGGGGTACGCGAGAATATAATATATAGATGGTCCCAATGAACTATTATAACTCAGATGAGAGATGAAAAAAAAAACGATAACCATAGGGTGCTTCTTAAGGTACAGGTAGAATTAAAAAAAGTTGCTTTCGAAAAAATATTTTGTATTAAGGTGGTTATAAAAATAGAAATAAATAAAAATAAATTATTAATTTTTTTCTCTAGTTATTTGTTTTCTTGTGTTTATTTTTTATAAAACCTTGAATTCCATTCCTATTGGAACAATAATGTATAAGCAAAAAAAAGTACTTTAATAATTAAAAAATTCATTGTTTGAGACTTTTTTCCGAGGTATGCTATCACTGATTAAAATTAGGAAATTATGTGCGACTTGATAGGTATTCCAAAAAAAAAATTGGACAATTCGGTTTTCTATTTACGAACACTGATCTGAAATTTTTTCCCCGACTCTGAATGGTTGAACCGAAAACCACATAATATATTTTTAAGAAGATTTCTTATGAGCTCTCGATGAATTTTTGTTTAACTTTTCACTTACTTTGGTGTTTTCCATTTTTGTTTGCAAAAAAACTCAACTTAAATAAATCAATCCGTTACAATAGTAGTTACATTTTCTACACAGATTATTATTTATTTTCTTCATTGGTTTAGAGGGTAGTTCCATGTTACTAATGTACAAACATTTTTGCTAGGGTTGATATTGTCTGAATGATGATTCGCAACTTCAGACGTTTTTTTACAAATATTTTATACTCGTAAGTAGCTTAAAACTTTGTTTCAAAAAGAAATAAAACATATTTAAATATTTTTTCATGAGTTAGGTAACCCTCGTGAAGACCCATCGTGTCGTTCTCCAATAAAATTTTTTCTCATATACTCTCATTTGAAAAAAATGAATTTGAAATTTTTTTTTCAATTTTTTTTTTCAAAATTTTGACTTTGAAAATTAATATTTCAAAAACTATTTCTTAGAATAGATTTATTTAAACACAGAATGAAAGAAAAAGTTATTGGCTTTTCAAAAACGTATCGCACAGCATTGTGAATGAAGCCGTTGATTTTAAATAATTTTTTTCCCATTTTAAGTCAGTTTTTTCGAAAATTGCCCCTCCCGGCTAAACGGAGGGGAATAGACCCCCCCCTCCCATACGATTTTTTTCTTGTCTCAACGCAACCTACACGCCCTAGCATTTTGTCGCATTGCTCATGACTCACCCTGTATACCTCTTTGAAAAAATCGTTTTCAAAAATCTAGATTTTGATAGAATTTTCAATTTTATTACAATTTTTTGAGTTTCACCTAAACATACCATTAAATGAAGGTTCCCATTTTCATTTTAAGTTAAATTATTGTTTCACACTACAAAGGAGCAATTACGTGCGACGCAGTTATGTTTTTTAAATGGCATTAATTCATGGTCAATAAATGCTTTTAAGTGTAATGTTCCACTAGTTACAAATTAATAATTGAGGTCAAGTTCGCTGAAGAGATTCCAAAAAATCGTAAATATGCAAAGAAAAGAATTATTTATCTAGTAATTACGTGCAATTAAAATGCTCTATGAATCAAAAAAAAAATTAAAAAGTTTAATTGAAAAAAAAATTATTTCGTAGGATAAAAATTAATTTTTTTGTAAGAATATATTGGATAATAAAAAAGTCTATCTAATTCGAATAAAAATCGCAATTTTAAAAATAAAAAAATAAAAATAAATTACAAGTTAAAAATGTGAGGAAATAAAATAAAAGTTAATAGAACATGGAAATTTTCGAAATGTAAATTTTTTCGTTTAGTTCAAGCTTGCTGATTTATTAATTGATCTAAAAGATTTGAATTGAAAAATCTTGTAATTTTTTAGATATACCTACATGAAATTAAATTGAGCAGAACATAAAATTTATGCAAAATTAAACTATTTCCTTAGGGTTTTTATTCAAACTAGATACTTTCTATTTATCAAAAAATATTTGAGTAACGCGAGTAAAAAATAATTTAATTCAATTTTAATTCTTCGAAAATTATTCTGCTACTTGAACTCAAGTTGGCAGAACATTAATTTATAACAAAACTATATGAGCATTCACTTTTATGTGGAGCACTTAAAAGCAATAATTAAGTATGAATTAATGCCTAAAAAATTGTTCTTCTGACTTTAATCTTTTAATTTGAGGAACATCAATAAGTTGATTATTGACAGGCCTACTGACAATCAAAGTATTTTGAAAAACATAATTTTAAGAGCAGAAGCTTGAAAAACAGAGTTTTGGAGTATGGAGAATTTCAACTTAAGGTAAAATATGTTCTGCAATGTCTTACTTTTTTTTGCCTTAATTTGATTTAAAAACACCAGGTTTTTCAAAGACGTTTAAATTAAAGACAACTCATATTATGTATACTGTACTGTAGGTACTTACTGCAACCAAGCCAGGTAAGTTTGACATAGCTAATGCATAACTTAACAAAAGTCTCCTTCCGCGAATAACAACTAGGTTAGGAAACAGCTTTTTCATATCCGTTAATCCCCTAACATCATGCACCATCAAAAAGTCCGTTATTTCCCTGGAAAAGTCACCAGAAATAAATAAAATGAGCAAAAACAAATATTTAAGAAAACGTACTTCAATTCGGGAAACGTTAAATTGCTGTAATTACTAGGCGAAACATCCCTTGTTATTAACCCTATTACCAAAAACCCTTTGATCACACTGCAACCAGTCAAAGCATTAAAACTAGATACAGTATTTTTTACTTCAACATTTCCGCATTCGCGGGCGGCACTTATTAAAAAAGGTAAATCCCGAATTTGTAGCAATGTAAGGGACACAAAAATCACTGTGATTCCTGCTAATCGACCCATTGATTAAATTGCTTGTCTTTACTTAAAGGTCTCTTAAATAAAATAGGAACTTCTTTTAGTAATTATCACACGAATAAAACTAACTGAACACAGAACAATAATTTAATTATAAAGTAGAATTAGACTAAAAAATACACAAAAACAATAACAAAAATATCACTATAATTGAATTTAACTGAGTGAGACTTTTTGTAAAGAAGATGCCCGCTGGCCATTCGCAAGCAGTCGGTTGTCGATCGATCAATATACTTAAATATTTGTATCAGCAGCACAAGCTCGTTCTGTTTTTGGTGTAGGGATTAATTCGGTGATTTGGTGTGGCTGCTCTCCTCCAAGTTACTCGCTCAGTATTCACAGCCTCAAAACTGTATGGTTAAAGCATACACGGAACAGCGCAGCGGGGGCGAGGGAGGTTATGAAAACTTTTTACGTTTTAAATTGTTTGGAAATAATTTTTGTTTTACTATTCAGAAAACAGAATATTTTAAGAATATAAGATTCACATAATTAAGTTATTTTACTGTAAATAAAATCTTTTTAAAAACAACAGAACAACAAAATTTTTCCCACCTATGTATGTATTTACGTTGGACCAAATGATTTAAAATTACACCTTTTGAATATAAACCTGAATACTTACATAACTGACTGAAAAATGACACCTTTTGTCCAGAAAGTAATTTTTTTTATTAAAATTTCGATGCTTATTTTTAATCTTTGTGCTAAATATTTTTGGCAATCGATAGAATTCTTATAAAAAAACACAAAAATTGGAAATGTCAAATGTAATTGCTGCATAATGTGGTCAGTTTTTCTCTTTGCATACAGAATTTAAGGATTTGATTTGGAAATATTATATTTTTGAGAGAAATATCAGATTAACTAAATAAATAAAATGTTAAAAAGAGCTTCAATAGATGTCAAAAATGATGCAAGTTATGGGAACACTGTATACGATTAACTAACTAACTTTTTTTTCTACTAACTTTTTTGTCAGATACTTTGGCCAGAAGAATGCAAATGTTCTTTGTTTTGAGCTATACATATGGAAAATTTGAAAGTTAAATTGCACGACTGGCATTAGGCTCTTTTCTGTTTTCGCTCTGAGTTTTTTCACTCTTGTTGTGATTCACATACAAATGTATATATTATTTGAAAAAGGTGAAATAATATCACATAGGTACATAATTCATAAATCTATGCAATTTTAATAGATTTGTTTTAATTATTTAGCTTACATGAGAAATAGAGTTAATACATATATTTTGAATGGTACTCTAAAAACTTAAAATTTCTTAAAATAATAAAAGAGAACAGTCACCCAAAAACTCTCAGAAAATATTTTTATAGACGCCTATGCAATTTTTATCGAGTTGGATTGTCTCAAAATTTAACTATGATAATGTGAAGAGGTCTCTCAATAGTGGCTAATTGAGGATTCATCGTTGTATCGTAGGTACAAGTAATTTCGTGTAGTTGTTTTTTTCCTTTGATTGCATGTACATAATATGTATAAGCATTAGCACATGTGACATTGTATGCAGTGAATTTAGATGAGTATACATACATACGTATATATATATATACATATATACATATGCATTTAAAGAAGAAAAAATATATAAACTATATACATACGTATATGCATACATATGTATATACAAATATTGTTTTCTGAAAATCAACGGAGGTCAATAGCTTAATTTCCATTTTCAATCATTATTCATTGCCGCGATATCGTCATCTATTAACGGTTCTTATCAAGCTTTACTCTTCTTGGTCTATTTCTTAGCCTGCGTATTCACCAATGTATAGTCCGTAGATATAATAAAAATTGAGTCATGTTTTAGATAAGAACCTATAGATTTGAATTTTTTTTGTACATCTTCTGGATGATCTTATAGAACATACACCTATAGAGAATTTCCCCAAAGATAGCATAAAGTTGAAAAGACAAAAAACTTGATTTTTTTCACAAAAAAAAATCGATTTTTCTCAATTTTTAAAAGTTGCTTCTACATAAATCAACCAATTATCACATTTCTGAGAATACTAATTTCCTTCTCAGCTTTTTGAGATATGATAGATATGTTAGATATGATTTTAAAAAATATAATCTGATCAAATCTGATAAAATGAATTGTATCACGTCTGTTTTAAAGAGAACAACGGTTGTTGGGCTATTAAGCCTTGAAAAATATATACAATATTTTTTATTTACTCATCGTTATGTACAATACAATATTAGTTCTATATAACTGCTTAATTAACAAACCATACAACTGGTTATCTTACTCATAGATTGAGAACTTCTTGGAGACAATTGGGTTCTGAGAATGTTTAATCCATAGATTAGTTTAATTGAAAAATATTAATACATGATGTATCTGTATATGCAATATGCATACACACATATTTGAATAAAATACATTTATTTTATAAGTTTATTGAAAATTCTGTTGTCTTAATTATTATTGCAACTTTATTTTTGTTTATTTCCGGATCACAACGTGATCCGGCGGGACGGTCAGACCGCACAGTTGACCGCCGCGACCTGTATGTTCAAACAAAATGCGGCAAATCTCAACATTTTAGTTTGATGAATGTTTTTTTTTTGCGAACAGGTGTTTGTTTATATTCAATTTCCCATATTATACTTGGTATGTTATTAATATTATTATTTATTAAGCTCTACATAAATTTTCAGAATAATACTTAAAGCTAATAGCTACCCTGGCTTCTAGCTGAAGATAAAAAATGAATATTGAAATGTATAGCTTTAACATCCCGCTGGCGCTGTAGGGGTGGACAGAAGACACAGGAACAATAGTTCAGGGTTCTACTGACCGCCTCTTACGAGTAAAAAGGATTTAATATGTTAAGTTAAATATAATTAAATAAATTAAAGAAATTCTGATAAATGTAAGTGATAAACGTGATTAATTTCACTAAATTAACATTATCAAGTTATAATACTTTTGCTTAGCGAAAATGGTAAGTGTTTCTCCAACTAAAACCCCAATTTATCAAAAACAGACAATTGTTAATTTTTTTTCTGCTTGCTTGTCTCTCAGTGAGGAATTTACCGTTTTGCAAATTTTGTGAAAAAATGAATATATTAAAAACTAAGCTAAATAGCTTTAATACGAAACGTATGCATGAAGTCATTTTTCAATTGATTTTTATTCTTTTAAATGCAAAATATGATGAAAAATTTTGAAATATCATGATATCAATATCAATGATCTGCAAATTTATTCCCCTAACCTACAAAAAAGTCCGTGGTAGTGTACGGTTAAATTCAACATGAGAGATGCCAGAAACACCTTCTTCGAAATAGTATGAAAAAATGGACTTTAATGAAAAAAAATTAATAAAGATAGGTTTATTCGTGGGTTGGTTACGACATTCCAAATCACAAAAGCTAGAATCACTACTAAACAACAGCACTGTAAATTGGTATTTGCCAATCGAACTCCTCCCCTTTTGTAGTTTTTGAAGACAGCACTGTCTAAGAAGCAATGCGAACAAGAAAAATTCACGGGTTATATATGAAAGGGCCTAGAAGGACCTTTATATTCAATTTTAATCAAAAAGGGCTGTTGAAAATGTCTAGGTCGTATTTCAATTTCAACGACATGTTTTTTAAAAAGTTACGATGAGAATGCCCCAATTCTCATCGTTTCACTTTTCACTAGACGAAAAATATTTATTGTTTTTGTTTCGTTTTCAAACAATACTTAACGACGACGTTTTCAAAGCTTATAGATCTCCTAATAACACATTTACAAAGTTTCAATTTGTAAATATCTTTATCTAACACGGCCATCCTGCATTATGCAGCGCTCTCGATGCATTTTATAAGTTTTGATTCTTATACACAAAACAAATCATTTCAAATTTATAAGTTAACAATTTATTTTGAATTCGATTTAACATCTCAAAAAGTTATATTGAATTAACATTAAGGATAATAAGTAATTTTAAACATCAATTTATAACAAAAAAAAAAAGTAACAATTATTAAAATTTTTTCAGCAATTTCAGTCAATTAAAAACAAAAATTAAATTGAGTTCAGGTATAATCATCACTATGATTCGCATTCCAGTTTGTTTTTAAATTGTTCCAGAATCTAAAACAAAACCAATTTTGTTATTATGCAATAACAACATTTTATCTTTATTAACAAAATAAAGAAAGCAAAATCAAGACTTAACACAAAAGCTTGAACATATTCACCATTGAGAACAACTAGAGTTTACTTTAACATTAGCTCAGAGGCAACTTTAAGCTTGTCTATTATGTAAATGATGTAATTTAATCAATGATATAAACAACAATAGCTCAGAGGCAAACTCAAGCTTGTCTATTGTACCAACAACTTCAAAAATGGTTTTTCAAAAATAAACCAATCAAACCATTAATACTTACAATAGCTCAGATCCAATCTTAAGCTTGTCTATTGTACCAACAATTCATAAATGGTTTTTCAAAAATAAACCAACTAAACTATTAATACTTACAATAGCTCAGAGGCAATCTTAAGCTTGTCTATTGTACCAACAACTTCAAAAGTTTTTTTTTCAAAAATAAACCAACTAAACCATTAATACTTACAATAGCTCAGAGGCAATCTTAAGCTTGTCTATTGTACCAACAACTTCAAAAGTGTTGTTTTTTTTCAAAAATAAACCAACTAAACTATTAATACTTACGATAGCTCAGAGGCAATCTTAAGCTTGTCTATTGTACCAACAACTTCAAAAGTGGTTTTTCAAAAATAAACCAATTAAACTATTAATTTAAAGGATTTAAAACAAGTTTATAATGTTTATTTTTCACAACAAATATTTATTTGTACTTTTTTATAGAAAATGCAATTACATTAATTAAACATTAAACATTAAAAAACAAATAAACAAAAATAAAAATAAATAAACGACGCGTTTCGGAATCAAGTTCCATCATCAGGTTTTAATTGTCAACTACTGTTTAATATTATTGTTGTTGTTTTTTGCTCTTTGTTGTTTTTCATTTATTGTATTAGTTTAACTCTTTGTCCTTGTTTGTTGTTCTGTTTAATTTGAGTGGTTAGATTATATGTCTATTTCTTTCTTTTATTAAATATGTGGTTTATTGCGGTGTCAAATAATGGATTGGTTTTAATAGTTAATTTGTCATTAAGAATGTTGTCCTGTTCTGTTTTGCATGCTTTGTAGATAGCGAATTCTTCTAGTGTGTCAAGTGTTGTGCCTTTCTGGCAAAAATTGATGGGTTGTACGTTTGTCTCAAAATGTGTGTAATTATGGTTGTTTTCTATTAAGTGTAAGGCATAATTTGATTTTGTGTTGGGTTTTGGTTTATGTTCTAGGAATCTCTCGTAGAATGTTCGTCCGGTTTGTTCTATGTAATATTTGTCACAGTCATTACATTTGATTTTGTAAACGCCACAACCTGTTTTTGTCTCTTTTTTTTTGTTTATTTTTTAAAATTTGTTCAATGTTGTTGTTAGTTTCAAATGAGATTTTGATGTTATTTTTCTGGAATTCGTTTTTTATTATTTGTGGTAAAAGTTGTGTATATTCTATTGCTGTGTATTTTATTGTATTTGTTGTGATTGTTATTGTTGGGATGATTTATTTTATTTTTTCTTGTGTTAATTAATTTGTCTATGATTTGTGGTTTGTAGCCATTTGTCTTTGCGATGTGTTTTATTATGTTTACTTCTTCGTTGTAGTCTTCTTTGGTCATTGGTATATTTAGTAATCTATTTATTAGAGCGTTGTAAGCTGCCATTTTTTGTGTTGTCGGGTGATGGGATTTGTTGTGAATTGTATTGTCGGTTGTTGTCGGTTTTCGGTATATTTTATAATTGAGTTTGTTATTGTTTTTATATATTGTTAAGTCGAGAAAGTTTAATGTGTTGTTTTCTTCTATTTCTGTTGTGAATTTTATTTTTCCTTTGATTTCGTTAATGTATTTATTTAATAAGTCTATTTGTCTTTTTGTGCCGTCGAATATGATGAATGTGTCATCAACCATCAACGTATCTGGCATAAAATAGAATTTTTTTTGTGTTGTGGATTGAGGTTGGAAAGAATATGTTTATTTTCAAAATGGTTTAGATAAATGTCTGCAAGAAGTCTGCTTAATGGGGATCCCATAGCTAATCCTTCATTTTGTGTGTAATATTTTCCGTTGAAAAAGAAATAGTTTTGTTTTAGTATTATTTGTAGTAAAGTATTTGTAGTAAACTATTAATACTTACAATAGCTCAGAGGCAATCTTAAGCTTGTCTATTGTATAATTCAAACAAAAACTTTCAAACGAAACATATTATAACTCAAACAGATCACCAATTTCTCAATTTGGCATATAAATAAAATTACCTTTAAATCTCTTGATCAACATCATCTTGAACAATAATGAGCCTAAGAGATTCTTGTGATGCGGTAATTACAGTATTTGAATGTCCTCGCTTAAGCTTATACCGGTCAAAAGGTAATATTCCCACTACTTCAAATACTCCTTGGTATTGAACATCTAACTTGCTTTTATAAGCAACTTTTGTTCCTATTTCCAGTTGTGTTGGCTTCATTTTGTTTTGATCAAATCTAACCTTCATTTTAGTTGCATTTTCTTCAATATTTTTATCGGCTAATTCTCTAATCGAAATTATATCATCATACTCTGGTTCCAAATTTAACTGAGAAAATAAAACCCCAACTTGTGGTGTTCTGCCATTTATTCCTGTCAGTATTTTCAAAGGTGATAATTTTGTTGTCTTATTAATTGTTGTGTTCAACGTCATCGTCAGTTGTATTCGACTAAGGAAAGTTGTCCATTCTATGTTTTTATCAAAATTAGTTCTTAAAAGATTTGCAACCGTGTCAACATATCGTTCTACTTGACCATTTGCTCTGCTTATTCTTGGAGCAATAATATGGTGTTCAATTCCATATAGTTTTTTCCCAACCCATATGGCAATTATCTTCATGATATTTTCTAATAAGAGACAATCGACATTTTTGAGGAACGTATAACTTATTGCCACTTTTATCTTTTCGGTATAAAAGCCCTCCGACTATAGTGTACTTTGAAATAGCATCAGTATCTTTTTCTCTTACTTGATTCATTATATCAATCGTCATAGAATTTGTTTGTTGTTCCACATGCAACCAGTTTTCTGTTAAACTTGAAAGTCTGTAACAAATTTTAGAGGGTGGATTTCTACTTAGATAATCGACATGTTGAACCATTATCCCCTTGCGATAAACTATATAAAACTCAAAATCTTGTAGATAAATCCACCATCTTGCAATTCTTGGCATTAAATCGCGTTTATCTTTTGTTGCTTTTATTGCGTTACAGTCAATTACTAAAGTAAATCGAATACCTAACAATTAAGTTCTAAAATGTTTGATTGCATTAACAACAGCAAGTGTTTCCAACTCGTAACTATGATAATTTGTCTCATAAGGCTTAGTAGCTTTACTAAAATATGCTACCACTCGTAATTTATCTTCAATACGATGAAAAAGCACAGCTCCATAACCAAGTGCACTCGCATCTGTGTGCAATTCTGTTGGTAATTTAGGGTTGAAAATTGTAAGAACAGGTCTTTGCGTTAATTGGTTCACAATATATAACCTAGCTTCTTCACATTCTTGACTCCAATCAAATTTAACATTATTTTTAATAAGTCGTGTAATACAATGAGTTTTTGCACAAAATTCCGGAATAAATTTACGAAAATAGCTAGCAAGACCCATAAATTGTCTGACTTGTCTAACATTTGTTGGAGATGGGGCTAACATAAGTGCATCTATTTTTCTCTAGCTCGGTCTTATACCTTCAACTGAAACTTCTCTGTCCAGATATTCAATTTGTAACTGAAGAAATTTGCATTTTTCAATATTCAATGAAAATCCACATTCAGTCAAAGCTTTCAATACAAGATCAATTCGCTTTATGCCTTCTTCAACACTTGTTGATGGAATAATTACATCATCCATATAAACCAATGCAATTTTACTTTTTATTTCATTCCTTAAGGCATGATCAATTGCTCGCTGAAAAACTGCAGGAGCATTTGCTAATCCAAAAGGCATTCTTAAGAATTCGAAATGTCCTTCAGGAGTCACAAATGCCGTCTTTTCAATTGAATCTTCAGCTATAGGAATCTGATAAAATCCCGATGCCATGTCCAAAGACGAAAAATATTTATTCCCAGCTAATTGGTCTAAATGATCATCTATTATTGGCAATGGATAACGGTCTTTAATTGTTATTTTATTTAATGCGCGAAAATCGACACACATCCGATGTTTACCATTCTTTTTTGTAACCAATATAACAGGGCTAGCAAAAGGCGAGTAACTCTCTCTTATAATATTATGTATTTTCAAATCCGAAATTATGTCCGATAGTATTTTTTTCTCTGATACTGCCATTTTATATGGACGATAATGTACCACTGTATCCTTCATCAGGCGAATATTAAGGCAACCTGTTCTAACTTTTTCATCCGGAAAGCCATCTATCAGATAACGAGAATATTTGCTTAAAATTTTGTTTAAACTTTCAATTTCATTAACTGATAATTTAGCCTTAGTCGATGAATCTATTTTTGAAAGGCAATTCACGATATGTTTTTTCCTTAAGAATCTGCTACTATTTCTAAAGAACTATCCTTGAGTACTTCTCTTCCAATAATTAAGTCAACATCTAAATATGTATTCTTTTCCAATAACATAAAAGGTCACCTCAAATCGTATGTCCTTGAACCCTACAAGCAATGTCAACTTTTTTGAAAGATGAATAGAATTTTGACTTATTCCTTGGACGAATTGGCTACGTGGTTCCATAATTTTTTTATATTTAAAAGCAATTCTCTCATTTATGAGAGAACAATCCGAGCCAGAATCAAAAAGACAACCATAATGTTCATTATTTATTACTACATCCGAATAATTTGATTGACATACTTTGTTGCACGCATTAACCTTCATTTTATCCAAACGTTGCTTAGCCCAACATGAATTCTGACCAGAATTCTTACAAAAATTGCAAAGGTTTTCATTTTTATTTGCAACCTCCTTTAATTTAGTATTTGTTGTTTTAATATTCGGACAATTAATCCGAATGGGGCCTAGTTTACCACAAGCATAACAATATTTTTCAAATTTGATACGTTTACTTGTAGATGCGTAAGAATCTGCAGATCGTTTGAGTGACTCATGTGAAAATTGATTTTTAGGTTTTTGAAAACTAGACGTATTTAAATTTTCAATACGCCTTGGAGAATTACTTATTGAGGATAAATGATCAATAAGGCTCTGGACATTGTTTGGCATAACAAAAGTTAACGAATTCTCAAACTTGAATCAGATATACAACCAATAACAATTCGAACTATCATATCTTCAGGAATTTCAAATGGTAATTTGTGAATTTGAGCAATTTTTCCATGATAAAATCGTTGTATGAGATGGATTCACAACTTTTAAAATTCGCCACCTTCTCCAAAACTGCGACAACATTTATACCACTTGCAAAGGTATGAATCAACGACGAACGTAAATCTACCCATTGATAATGCTGAAACCCATATTTTTCAAACCAGGTTTTAGCTCTTCCCAATAATGCAGATTGAATTCGTGGTATAATATCAAAATCTTCTAAACTGTCTCATTTAACCCTTAAATCTACACCTTCGCACCATTTTTTAACATCTACACGTGAACGATCAGGGTCAAAGACAGGAAAACCACTTACTATTTTTTGTCTATCATTATCTTTGACCAATCGAATAATATCTCCTACTGCTTTTAAATTGATTAAATTTTGCTGATCGTTCTGAACAGCAACTTCCTCAACACCATTCTCCCGACTTTTATTAATTTCCGTATTCATTTTATTTATTTCTTTTAAAACACAGAACTGAACAAAACTGGACAGAACTGGACTGGACAGATAAAAATATAAAGAAAAAAAATTACTTATCTTTTTCATCTTGAAAAAAAACTTCTTTTTTCATTTTAAAGTTCCAAATACCTGGACTTTTCTTCCAATTATTTCTTAGAAATATCTCGAACTTTTTCCTCAGCAACGATTGGCAGAAGCAACTTAAGGCCGGGTTAAAGCCAAGGGTGGCCATTTTGGGTAGAAAGTAGATAATATAATTTTTAATACTATTTTAAAGCATAATTAATAAAATTTATAACATTTTTGATGTTTGTCTTCTTCATTTTCAAAAAAAATATGTGTAACAGTATTTATGGCACGACTACGTAATTTGTGTATGTCACTCGATTCTGTAAAAATCATGGAAAATAAAAAGCTCTGATTAGCTGAGGGTTATTATGAGAATCCAACAAAAAGTATAAATAGGAATGTCGTTCCAAAAATTATTTCAGTCATTCACAGTTGCAGCCATAAGTTGCAGATTAAGACAGGTATGAAAAACCACGGAAATGAATTCCTTGTTTCTATCCACGAAAAACTCGGAGATATAGATCAACTATACGAGGACGACAAAGAAGCAATGGACACAAAAGAAACTGTGCAACCTGAAGAACATCCATCGGAGGAAGAAGAAGATCAAACTGAAAACAGCAACGCGAAGAAAAACAGCCACCTTTAGAGATGTCGGAGACCGAGGATTTGGTCAATCTAGATTCTGACTGCGATGAAGTTCAGACATTCAAGAGGAAACCACCCCAGTCTCCAATCACATCTCCTAAGAAGACCAAAAAGCCAGCAACTGAGGGAAGTGACTCTCTAACAACCAGGAAAAACCACCTGAACAACCGATTACCGAGTGAGGAGATCCGTTATTCTCCTGAGACTGTTCCTACTAAGGCTGATACAGGATAGAAATCGTTCTCGGTTATAATTCCCGAGTAAGAGTTTCACCTGCCTCAGTTTGGGGAATTCTTTCCAGATTTTTGATCTTTTTGCCTTCTCTTCTACTTTTATATTGTTTTTGATCATATTCTCCCCTATGCCACAATAGGGTTCTGGCCCTGTTAGCGGTGTCATTGCTCCTATTTTTGCTAGGGAGTCAGCCTCTTCATTGCCGTGGACCCCTACGTGACCTGGTACCCAATGTAGTGTGACTTTGTTATCCTTGCCTAGTTCATTAAGCTTATTCACACATTCCCATACTAGTTTTGAAGTGATGGTGTATGAATTCAAAGCTTTTAGTGCAGCTTGACTGTCTGACATTATGGCATTGTTTTGTTTTTTATATTTTCTATCGATGTTACGTTCTGCGCATTTTCCGATGGTATTCACTTCTGCCTGGAAAATGCTGGTGGACTTCCCCATTGGTATGGAAATTTTGGTTCTAGGCCCAAAAATCCCTACACCAGTCCCGTCAGAAGTTCTCGATCCATCAGTATACCACTTGATGGTGTTTGCTTGGAGATTGTAGTTTTCCCTTTCACTTATCCAATCTCTTTTGCAACTTAACTCCGTTCGAAAAAGCTTTACAAAGTTATATTTTCTAATCATGCTATCCCTGGGAATGTCAAGAAGGTTCATTTCTGTGGACTTGAGGATCATGTTCCTCTCTCTATGACCAATGATCTTTCCTGTCCCAGTACCCTCCTTAGCAAACCTCATGATGGCTCCCTTAGCAGCACTTTCTATTGCCACGTGTAATGGCACTAGATTTAAAATGTTTTCCATTGCTGCTGTAGGGCATGTTCTCATTGCTCCGGTTATACATATACATGCAAGCCATTGCACCTTTTCTAATTTTTTCTTTGTTGTTGTTAATTCGGTTCTTTTGTGCCATGCAACCGCTCCATAGGTGATTATGGGTCTCACCATCATGGTATACATCCATCTGAGAATGTTTGGTTTGCATCCCCATGATTTTCCTGCAATTCTTTTGCAAATCATCAGGGCTTTAGTGGCTTTCCCGACAGTTATTTCAACATGTTTGTTCCAGAGGAGTTTACTATCTAGTGTAATGCCTAAATACTTGACCTCTTTCTGGATGTCGATTACTTAACCTGCCAATCTTATGTTTTTCATGCGTGGTAGAAGTCTTTTTTTAGTAAATGGTATTATTGCTGTCTTCATGGGGTTTATGTTCAAACCCACTGAAGTACACCATTTCCTAGTTACTGTTAGTCCTCTCTGTATTATATCACAAAGAGTTTCTTCAAACTTTCCTACGGCAGTTATTACAATGTCATCGGCAAAGCCGATGCATTTTATACCTTGAAAAGTTAGAGTTTCTAGCAATTATTCATCTACTACAAGACTCCACAGTAAGGGTGATAGTACCCCTCCCTGAGGACAACCTCTTGTAGTGATGACTTTCTGAACACTTTGTCCTGTGTTGGCTTCCCCCATTCTTGTACTTAGCATTCTGCCAATCCATCTAGTTATGGTGATGGGTACCCCCTTTCTACTAAGGGCTCTGTCAACAGCTACATGCAAAGTGTTGTCAAAAGCTCCTTCTATGTCCAGGAAGGCGCAAATGGCAGTCTCTATGTCATCTAATGCTTTCTGTACAGTGTTTGTAAGCTCGTACAGTGCGGTTTCTGTAGATCTGCCCGCTCTGTAAGCATGCTGATGGTGATTTAAAGGCATGCTTGTTATTACTTCTACTCTTATGAAGTTATCGATTACCTTTTCCAAAGTTTTCAGTAAAAAAGATGTTAGGCTAATGGCCTGAATGACTTTGGATGGGTTGTATCTTTTTTCCCCACTTTGGGGATAAAGATTACCTTTGCTCTTCTCCATAGATTTGGTATGTGCCCAAGCGCGATGCTACTTCGAAGTAATTTTATAATATAAGGCATTAATTCTTCCTTTCCTTTTTGTAGAACGGCTGGAAAAATGCCATCTACACCCGGTGATTTAAAGGGTTGATAGGTACTTATCGCCCATTCAATCCCTTGCCTGTGCAAATAGACGAGGCTATATGCCAGTCTGTCTGGTTTGTCCGGAGAGGTGTTCTCTCCATCAAGTTCTCTACTATTGGTAAGCTACCCGGAAAATGAGTATTTAACAGTAGGGTAGCCCTTTGCTCCTCATTCTCTGTATAGCTACCATTCGGATATCTAAGTGCTAACGATGTGATGGTGGGTTCTTTTGCTAGAGCTAGAGGAAACCCTCTCGCAGAACATCGCAAAGCTTTATCTTTTTACACTTCTGATTTCCCCGTTATACTTTGTCAGCTCTTCAGAGTAGTTATTCCACTCTCCAGTGCTCTTTGCCTTGTTGAATAGTTTTCTAACCTTGGATCTTAGTTTTGACAGATTTTTGTTCAACCACGGAGCATGGGGCAACTGAGTTCATAAGCCTCAAAACTCATCTACTAAGTGTTCCAACTCAAGGTTACTGTTTGTCGTTTCAACTGGACCTATTCGTTCAAGGTTTGTTTTGAGAACGCTTTTGTACAGGTTCCAGTTTGTTTTCTTAGGGTTCCTGCCAGAGGTATTCTCTATGAGCAAGTTGTCTAAGGTAAACTCTATAATTCTATGATCAGACATAGACGGTTCATTGGAGACTCTCCAGTTCCTAATCAAGTTACCTACATTCGGGCTTCCAAACGTTAAGTCAAAGACTTCTTTTCTTATTCTAGTAATAAAGGTAGGTGTATTCCCTACGTTATAAATATCTAGATTTTTCTCGATAATAAAGTCTAAAAGGTACTCCCCCCTTTAATTAATATCGGTACTACCACATGTTGTATGGTGGGCATAAGCGTCGCATCCAACCAACAACGGTAGTCCTTTGCTGCTGCAGTAGTCCGCAAGATTTCTTACTTCTGTACGTGGAATGTTCTCCTCATTACCGGCGAAGTATGCTGCTGCTATTACCAACGTGCTGAGGTTGCCCTCGTTGTCAAATTGGGCTTGGATTGGCACCAGGTCCCTCTTCATAAATTCTGAAAGACATATAAATTTTATGTTATTTCTTATTTTTATGCATGCTCGGGCGAGTCACTTCTCGTATCCCAAATTACTTTAGAGTTCTTACATGTTAGGCCTTTAATCTGGCCCCGGTAAACACAGGGTTCTTGGATCAGAACTAGACCCAGCTGTAATTTTTTGCGATATAACAGCTAAGTTAAACACTAACACTACCAAAGAGGACAGATAGATAGATAGATAGAGATGGTCGTCGCTAGCTCTGGCCTTGCGACTCAATTAGCGCTGGAGAGCGCCGTTTTGATACCATTAACTCGTGTCAATCTGATAGGGATTTAAAACGGAATGATGTGGTTTTTATAGACTTTAACAAACCATTGTTAAAACCATTTCGTCGCATTCAGAAAGATAATCATATCCTTGATTTTCTTCTCAGAAAGCTCACTTGGGTCATCGAGGAATGCTTTCCCGAAGGAAGTTATTCTAAAATAGGCTAAAGCGGGGCAATTGCAGAGAAAGTGAACCACAGTTTCTTTTTCTTGTGGGTCTCCACAACTACGACAATGAGAGTTGTAGGGGATTCCCAGCTTTCTTGCATGCTCTCCTATGGGCCAGTGCCCCGTGCAGATTGCTATGATCCTGGCTATATCATGCCTGGGTCTGCATAAAAGATCGTTAGAACGTGTGTTGCTGTAGGTTGGCCATATCTTTCTTGATAGGACACAGTTTGTGAGACTGTTCCACCTACGGTTGGATTCGTTGAGAAAAATCGAGAAGATTTGTCTCTTCACAGCACCAAGACATTAACCGCTACTGAGCTATGAAGGGCCGAGCCTTGTCGAGCCAACTCGTCAGTCCGTTCATTTCCCTCTATGTCACTATGACCTGAAACCCAAATAAGAGTGACTCGGAGGTTAGTGTTCAGACTCGATAGTTCGTCCCGACATTGCTGGACAAGTAATCAGGTAGATGCGGGTGATTTGATGGCCTTAATGGTCGCCTGGCTGTCAGAGCAGATTGCAAGAAGAGGACAAGAAGACATTACTTTTTCTCAAGGGCATACACCAAACCCATGAACCAGAGGAAGTCAGGGAGGATCTAATTGTTGAAGGCATCGAAGTCCTCTCAGTAAGCCACTTCAAGACCCGTTCAGACAGGAAGTGCAACAGCTTTTTTGTTGAAGTTAGCAAAAATTCGGACATTCTTCTATCAGAAGACACTTCTCATGCACCATGAAGTACAATAGGAGAAGTTTAAATCCACCTCAATCACGCAGTGCTTTCTGTACAGTGTTTGTAAGCTCGTACAGTGCGGTTTCTGTAGATCTGCCCGCTCTGTAAGCATGCTGATGGTGATTTAAAGGCATGCTTGTTATTACTTCTACTCTTATGAAGTTATCGATTACCTTTTCCAAAGTTTTCAGTAAAAAAGATGTGAGGCTAATGGCCTGAATGACTTTGGATGGGTTGTATCTTTTTTCCCCACTTTGGGGATAAAGATTACCTTTGCTCTTCTCCATAGATTTGGTATGTGCCCAAGCGCGATGCTACTTCGAAGTAATTTTATAATATAAGGCATTAATTCTTCCTTTCCTTTTTGTAGAACGGCTGGAAAAATGCCATCTACACCCGGTGATTTAAAGGGTTGATAGGTACTTATCGCCCATTCAATCCCTTGCCTGTGCAAATAGACGAGGCTATATGCCAGTCTGTCTGGTTTGTCCGGAGAGGTGTTCTCTCCATCAAGTTCTCTACTATTGGTAAGCTACCCGGAAAATGAGTATTTAACAGTAGGGTAGCCCTTTGCTCCTCATTCTCTGTATAGCTACCATTCGGATATCTAAGTGCTAACGATGTGATGGTGGGTTCTTTTGCTAGAGCTAGAGGAAACCCTCTCGCAGAACATCGCAAAGCTTTATCTTTTTACACTTCTGATTTCCCCGTTATACTTTGTCAGCTCTTCAGAGTAGTTATTCCACTCTCCAGTGCTCTTTGCCTTGTTGAATAGTTTTCTAACCTTGGATCTTAGTTTTGACAGATTTTTGTTCAACCACGGAGCATGGGGCAACTGAGTTCATAAGCCTCAAAACTCATCTACTAAGTGTTCCAACTCAAGGTTACTGTTTGTCGTTTCAACTGGACCTATTCGTTCAAGGTTTGTTTTGAGAACGCTTTTGTACAGGTTCCAGTTTGTTTTCTTAGGGTTCCTGCCAGAGGTATTCTCTATGAGCTAAGGTAAACTCTATAATTCTATGATCAGACATAGACGGTTCATTGGAGACTCTCCAGTTCCTAATCAAGCTACCTACATTCGGGCTTCCAAACGTTAAGTCAAAGACTTCTTTTCTTATTCTAGTAATAAAGGTAGGTGTATTCCCTACGTTATAAATATCTAGATTTTTCTCGATAATAAAGTCTAAAAGGTACTCACCCCTTTAATTAATATCGGTACTACCACATGTTGTATGGTGGGCATTAGCGTCGCATCCAACCAACAACGGTAGTCCTTTGCTGCTGCAGTAGTCCGCAAGATTTCTTACTTCTGTACGTGGAATGTTCTCCTCATTACCGGCGAAGTATGCTGCTGCTATTACCAACGTGCTGAGGTTGCCCTCGTT
Organism: Syrphus vitripennis; assembly: GCA_958431115.1. Taxonomy (NCBI): domain Eukaryota; kingdom Metazoa; phylum Arthropoda; class Insecta; order Diptera; family Syrphidae; genus Syrphus; species Syrphus vitripennis. The sequence continues at coordinate 69,313,327 of OY288109.1, read as the reverse complement.
GTCAAATTGGGCTTGGATTGGCACCAGGTCCCTCTTCATAAATTCTGAAAGACATATAAATTTTATGTTATTTCTTATTTTTATGCATGCTCGGGCGAGTCACTTCTCGTATCCCAAATTACTTTAGAGTTCTTACATGTTAGGCCTTTAATCTGGCCCCGGTAAACACAGGGTTCTTGGATCAGAACTAGACCCAGCTGTAATTTTTTGCGATATAACAGCTGAGTTAAACACTAACACTACCAAAGAGGACAGATAGATAGATAGATAGAGATGGTCGTCGCTAGCTCTGGCCTTGCGACTCAATTAGCGCTGGAGAGCGCCGTTTTGATACCATTAACTCGTGTTAATCTGATAGGGATTTAAAACGGAATGATGTGGTTTTTATAGACTTTAACAAACCATTGTTAAAACCATTTCGTCGCATTCAGAAAGATAATCATATCCTTGATTTTCTTCTCAGAAAGCTCACTTGGGTCATCGAGGAATGCTTTCCCGAAGGAAGTTATTCTAAAATAGGCTAAAGCGGGGCAATTGCAGAGAAAGTGAACCACAGTTTCTTTTTCTTGTGAGTCTCCACAACTACGACAATGAGAGTTGTAGGGGATTCCCAGCTTTCTTGCATGCTCTCCTATGGGCCAGTGCCCCGTGCAGATTGCTATGATCCTGGCTATATCATGCCTGGGTCTGCATAAAAGATCGTTAGAACGTGTGTTGCTGTAGGTTGGCCATATCTTTCTTGATAGGACACAGTTTGTGAGACTGTTCCACCTACGGTTGGATTCGTTGAGAAAAATCGAGAAGATTTGTCTCTTCACAGCACCAAGACATTAACCGCTACTGAGCTATGAAGGGCCGAGCCTTGTCGAGCCAACTCGTCAGTCCGTTCATTTCCCTCTATGTCACTATGACCTGAAACCCAAATAAGAGTGACTCGGAGGTTAGTGTTCAGACTCGATAGTTCGTCCCGACATTGCTGGACAAGTAATCAGGTAGATGCGGGTGATTTGATGGCCTTAATGGTCGCCTGGCTGTCAGAGCAGATTGCAAGAAGAGGACAAGAAGACATTACTTTTTCTCAAGGGCATACACCAAACCCATGAACCAGAGGAAGTCAGGGAGGATCTAATTGTTGAAGGCATCGAAGTCCTCTCAGTAAGCCACTTCAAGACCCGTTCAGACAGGAAGTGCAACAGCTTTTTTGTTGAAGTTAGCAAAAATTCGGACATTCTTCTATCAGAAGACACTTCTCATGCACCATGAAGTACAATAGGAGAAGTTTAAATCCACCTCAATCACGCAGTATGTGAACTGCCAAAAGTTTGGTCATATTGCCAGCAGCTGTGGCATGAAGTGCAGTTGCGTGAAACGTAAAGACGACCATCTTACAGGAAACTGCGCTAGGGCCCTCAACAAAGTAAGTGACAAACAGGTATCTAAACTGCCAGCGAATTGCCATAAGGAAAAAGAAACTATCCAAAAAAGCGAGTAGAGCAACACAAAAGCGAGAAAACCATCAGCTCGCTGTATGTTCAGCAAGAAAAGCCATAGTACCCGGCTTATCGTTCGCCAGCGTTGCTGCCTCCGCTGAAACAATCTTCAAATCCGTGGGACTCTCGGCGAAAAATTCAAAAAAGAAGCAATCCGGACCAACACAGCTTGCTTCAACCAAACCAACCGCCCAGCCTGCCTCAGCCAAACCAACAGCTCAGCAGAGAACTCCACTAGCCAACCAAACGTATTGCACTTACCTTTTTTTTAAATTCAAGGAAACTTGATATTATCTTTTTAAAGAAAACGAACATCACAGCAAGAAACCTCCTTAAACCGGAAGGCTAAACATCCTACAGAGAGGACAAACAATCTGAAGGCAGAGGAACAGCCATCCTCATAAAATCAGATTTGAGAGGTGAGCACGCAAGGATACCTGCTCTTCGCTGCATGGAAACGAAACCCTTATCATAAAACTGACGGAGACTGAGACGCTACTCTTAGTGCCCATCTACAACAAGTGTACTGCAACAAGGTGTGACATCCTACACGATCTACATGCCATCAACAAACTGGGCACGCAACATACTTACTGTACTCTTAGTGGGGACTTCAAGTTTCAAGCATCAACAGCTTGACCAACACTGAGATTGACAACACTATTCACCAGTTCGAAGCTGTTGTCAACAGTGCATTGGACAGACAGAAAACTCCCCTCACCAGCAAGGACAGATATGCGATCTTTTGTCCTTGTCCCAAAAATAAACCAACAGAGATAATGTGGAAGGATACAAACCAATTGCTCTGATTTGCTTGTGAACAAGGTACTGGAGGCGCAACTTCTAAAAAAAATTAAGTCGTGTCCACAAGGACCAAGACTACTCTTCAACATTTACACTGCCAACCAACCAACCAACATACCAGGAACAAAGACGAAGCTCTATGCGGATGACTCCATCACCTACGAACAAAAAACATGTTGACCTGATGCTGAAAATAGCCAATTTCTCTCTACACTTGGTCCACCCGCTACTCCGAAAGCGAACTAGATTAAGCAAAAAAGACGAAACTACTGCTGTACAAGCAGCTAATCAGAAACATTCTAACATATGCCTTCCCGGTATGGTTCACCATTTCACCTAAAGCGATGAAGAAGATGAAGCTTTTTGAAAGGAAAATTCTCCGCATTTGCAATGTATTATACCGAAACCAAAAAAACTTTACGAGGAAGCAGTATTGATCCCTATTGATCAGTACATGCTACAGCTGGCCGAAAAAATAATCAGGAGCCTCGAAGATCATCCCAACCAAGAAATCCAACAATTCCTCCAGCAACAACTAGCGCCTAGCAACAGGTATCTACATGCCAGAGCCATCACAGACGACCAATGCCAGAACATCATCAACAACCACGTCAACCCGTTCTACGAACGTAACAACAACGAACACTACAGGGGATAAAAACTATGTAGTAGTTATTCTTTTTGAGTTGTCGTTTGCAGGTGGAGCAGTAAGGGTCACTTTCGTGTGTGCTGCAACTGTTCGTGCGTTTTTTTTTAGTATTTCCTCGTTCCCCACCGTTTGTCTCGTTTATAATTGTCACGTTGTGTCCCCATCAGTTTAAAAAAAAAAAATAATAATAAAACAAAAACAATAGAAAATACTAGCTAAAAAAACAGCATACAAAAATATAAGAAAACAAATCAACATACAAAAAAAACATGAAAATCAACTCATAAATTAGTGCCGCAATCAAGAAAAAACAACAACAAATAATACCAAAAAAAAAATGTGTACCCACAGAGCGCAGTGAGTATTCCTTCCCTTTCCTTCCCTAACCTACAGTTGTTTGGCATAGCAAGTGCATCAATTGTATTGAACTTGTCTAAGCTCTCTCAATTGATGCACTTGCTGAGCGAATAGAAACAGATGTATAGGAAAGTGCTGTTTGATTGTTAGGGTTCGGATCGATTCACAACACTGCTAAGGCATAACACTAGTAGTGTAGTGTATTGAAAATAATTTTATAATCATATTCGGTTATTTCTCTTAGATTTCGTCTGTTTTAGTCTTTTTTTAATTCTTTTTTATCACAATGATTGGAAATTTCAGAGTTGACTATTGTAATATTCGTGGGCTTAGAGCCAATTTCCTTGCTTTTTACACCCATTCTGTTATAAACAGGCCAGCTGTTTGGCACTTTGTGAAACCCAAGTAGGTGAAAATGCTGATCCTGCTGAATTTCAGATTCGTAGGTATAACTTAGTGTCATTATTCCTTCCCCCACCATGGTCTCGCCGTCTACGTTAGAAGTGATGTTGCTTACCAGTTTCAACCACAATATGGTCCCAGTACCAACCCCTTGTTAACTCCCTGTGGTTTAAATTCTCGGTAAACAGGCACATCGTACATTATTGTTTCCTCTATCGAAGCCCTAATTTGGAAGTTTCAACTTCTCGTGAATTTGACGCTCTGTCCGACTCCATCCAAAAAATTGTTTCCTTCCATCCTCACACTGAAATAATTATTACGGGCGATTTCAATGTATACAATTCTTCTTCGCTTTAACATTCAGGCCAAAAAAATCCAGTTAGAGAAAGAGCTCCTTTGAGAACCGTTTGGCAATACGAGAAAGCCAATTGGGATGGTCTCAATAATTTTTTCAGGATCTTTAACTGGTCACTATGCTTCCTCTGTAGTGACGTGGACTCCAGCGCGGATATGATTACTAATATGATTCTTTTGGGAGTAAGTTCTTTTATCCCGAACAGGGCTAAAAGCATCAGACCCAAAGAGAAATCATGGTTCGATGCGAGCTGTAAAGAGGTTATTAGGGTCAAAGAGGTTAGCTTCCGTTGTTTTAGAGCCAACTCAATTGAGGAAAACCAGAAAGAGTTCAAACAAGCCAGGAAGGCCTGCAACGCTCATATTCGAAGGACCAAATTTTTGCATGACCAAAAATTAAGGCAAAAAATACTACAATGTCCCACAGGTAGCAAACATTTTTCGTCATTTGTAAAACACATAAGGAACAAAACATCTTCGTCTGTCCCTACACTCGTTGTCAATGACTCTTTCTTCGTTAGTTCTCTCAAGAAGGCTAACTTATTTATTAGGCAGTTCGCCGCAAACTCTACGCTGTCTGATAGTGTCATGACTCCCCCAGTTCTTGAGCGCGTAAATGATTCTATGGGACAAATCTTCTTTCGTACTCGAGCTGTAGCGAGAGTCCTAAAAGATCTCAACACTCATAAATCCGCTGGTCCGAATGGTATCCCCGCCATTGTTCTGAAGAGGTGTTCTTCCACGCTGGCAAACCCCTACGTAAGCTTCTCCATCTATCCTATTCTTCTCGGCTTGTTCCGAGCAGTTGGAAAACAGCATTTGTCCAGCCTATCCCAAAAAAGGCGAATCTTCTTCACCCTCTAATTACCGACCAATTGCACTTACGTCCCTTCTTTCCAAGTTCATGGAAACGCTGATAAATTATCAGCTCAAGAAATATCTCGAAGATCGAAAGCTTCTTAATGACCGGCAATACGGATTTTGCAGCAATAGGTCCACTGGTGACTTGATGGTTTATCTCACCGAACAGTGGAACAAATCTTTACATCGTTTTGGAGAAAGTAAAATTATTGCACTTGATATTTCTTAAGCATTTGATAAAGTTTGGCATCCTGCATCCAACTTTGATCAGCAATATAAAATTCCCAATAGCAAAATGAAATACAAACTTTCAAAAGAACGTTATAGGGTAATGTATTTATTATTTCGAATAATAATTATATGCGATCAAGACAAAATTCGATTACAATGAGTGGACTGTATAAGATGTTTACTCGATGGTGGTTGCTTGTAAAGAGAGAGATTAAAAGTTAACAAAAATAACTCATTGCAGCAAAATGATTTTCGGCAGCAATAAATTCTATGTATACAAAATTATAACATGAAAGCATATTTCTATGCTAAGTCTATGGAGAAAAAATTATGTACGTACTAACATAGCAAGTACAATATAAGATTAACTTGAATAAACAACAAGGGATTGAGAGATTAGCAAATGATAAAATACATAGGGTATTATTCGATAAGTTTGGCAATTGAAAAATTATGTAAATTTGTTATGAAAATTGATGAAGTTTTTAACAATTAATTAAATTAGCATTTTATAATGAAAGTAAATACTTTTTGATGAAATATAATAATTTACGATGAAAAAATAAAGATTTTAGATCACCTGTCTGCAACTACTAATCCATTAAATTGTTTCGCTGACGATAGATAGATAGATAGCATCAAAGAAACTAATCAGCTTGCGATTTTAGGTATGTGTATCACAAATCGTCTTTTGTGGAATGATCACATACTTAATGTCGCCAAAAATGCCGCAAGATGTTTAGGTTTCTTTTGGAGATGCAAGAAATTCTTAAATTCTTTTCCCCTTCTGATCTGGCTATTATCTATAAAAGTTATATACGTCCAAAGCTTGAGTATAACTCCCATCTCTGGGCTGGTGGTCCAGCAACTTAAGCCTATGGACAGTATACAAAGACGAGCCTTTAAAATGATCGGAGAGAGGAACATTATCGATACCTTTACTTCACTCGAACACCGACGTAACGTTTCCTGTATCTCACTCTTTTATCGTTACTTTTACGGTAAGTGCTCTAATGAAATAGCCAGTTGCATTCCTCCCCTTTAACGATTCAACCGTAATACTCGCGCTTCCAGGAATGCTCATCAGTTTGCCCTTGAACCCAATTTTGGCCGTACTGTCAAGTACGTTTTTTAGCCGTAGTACGCGATTGTGGAATTTCCTTCCACGCTCTGTCTTTCCCTCTCATTGTGATATACTGAAATTCAAGACTAATGTTCACCGACATCTCCTTTCAAATCCCCTCCCACTTACCTAAAGTTCGCACAGTGTAAAGGGTACAAAAAAACGCCTTGAGTGCGTGCTAATTATAAAAAAAAAATAATTCAACTCTTCAAAATATATTCTGTAATATTAAACTCAGGTAATAGATTAATGTCGTTTTCAATTGGCAATCTGGAAGCAGAAAAAAGCATTCTGAATGCGTTCAATTGGGCAAAAGTGACACTTCTGATTCTAAAAAAAAGAGAATTTCCCTTCTGGATTTGAAATCAGAAGCAAAAACAGAATCACTCGCACATTCATTCCTCCATGTTTACAAGCGAAAAAACAAATGAAATTTGACACATATAATATGTAACACATGTTACACTTACTAATACAGTCACACCAAACTTCAAATTTTTCAAAATCGAAAAAAAACTGTTCAATTGGGATTCCGAATCTAAAGCCAATTCCGGATTGCCAATTGAAAACGACATAAGTAAACAGTAATATGATATTACAAAAAAAATAGCTTTATATAAAGCCAAAAGAAGAACGTTGGGCCCCTATTGTTGAGCCAACAAGATTAAATTTAATAGTAATTTAAGTTGACTAAACATAACCCCATAATTTTAGTTAACTAAACATAACCCCAAAATATATGGAAGTTCACAAAAAGTGCGGGTACTACGAAACTTCACTGAACAAAGTGCTTCTATTGTCGCAAAAAAACAATAATTAAATTCAACAACAATGGGGCATATTCATAGTCGTCTGACAAGTTGTTTCTTTGTCTCTTCTAAGCTAACCTGGAGCTTTTGTTATTCATAGACAATTTGGACCCGGGTCCAAAAGATAAACTGGAGCTCAACTTTAAAAACGGCTGACTCTTTGACTAAGTTGTTTTTTTCTATCTGTCAAAAAATGTATTGAATTTCAATGGATTGACGGGCAATACTACTAAAATTGTAGTAGATTTCTGTTTTTTACTAAACAGAGCTGGAAAATTCTCTGTGAATAGCAGCTGTTTCTAACCTGTGTGTTAACTTTTGACTCGAGGCCAGTTGGACTCGGTTCTAAAATTTGACTATGAATATGCCCCAATGTCATTTTCTTCTCCGAGCCATAACCAGTTTAATAATAACACCCAGTCGACTCCATATCTGCTTGCACCCAGTACTGATCTCTTTTCTTGGTCTGTGTTTGACTCCAAGCTTAGCACTGCTCTGGACTTGAAACTGACATCGTACGTAAAGACGACCTACAAGCCTACAACCCCCCACTAAAGAGATTCAGCACCTGCGTTCAGAGAACACAAAACTTTAAGAAGAGTTACAGGCAACGAAAAATAGATTTACATCAACTAGGAAAAAACATTGTAAAAGTAGGAGAAAAAATCAAGGTTCGTTTTAGAGAATTCTGCAACGATATTCAGTTTAGCTGGAACAACGGAAAAGTCGAAGCTGCGAAGATCCAGGAAGTCGAATTTCTCCGAGAGATTGTCACAAAAGCTAAATTTACCTGTGATATAATTGTAAGAGAGACACCTTTGTATATATAAATTATAGTAACTTTGTATATGAAAACTATAGTACTCTCATGGTGAAAATTTTTTAGGAGGACACGTTGTTGTTTGGTGGCGCTTATGGCTGGAGTGGAGAATTGCATGTTTACAGCAGAAGAAACGAGATTTTGTATTTTTCATAAGGCTCCAAAAGAGTAAGGGAGGAAATCCATTTTTTTCTAGTTTCTTCATTGAAAGAATTTTTGCTTGCTCTTTTTTTTCTTGCCTACTTACGAATACATTTTTTTCTTCGGTTTGTGCGAGGAATTGGGGCAGTTTATTATTGGGGCAGCTAGGTATTCTTTATTTATTTGAGTTGAAATTTTCCGGCAAGATTTCGATTCGATTTTTGAATGTTCTTATGTACATATGTATGTACATATGTCCGAACGAGAATGTAGGTTGGATTAAAATATGTTTTTTAAGAGTAGGTAGGTAGGTATGTGTGTAGCTATAGAAAGTTGTGAAAAATATCATCGGTTTGGAATTTTTTTGAAGTTGAGCACTAAGACGGAATTTTTTTGAAATTCGAATAGTAAGTTGGGCAAAATGGGGCAAATGTACGGAAGGGTCGAAAAGCTATATTCCTAACGGGAAAGGCTACGAGGTTTATTATTTGTATTCAATAGATTTTTAATATACCTACTATGTATGTACCTATGTAATATGTATGTATGTATAATATGTATTTAAAAATTCTTAAAAAAATATTTAAAATGCTATGAGTTTTTAAAAGTCAAAAATTGTAAGAGAAATGTTTTTTCAATAATTCACCAAACATCAGGATATTTTCCGTTTTAAAAGGAAAAACTATGTCTTCAGAAAAGTAACAAAAAAAATTAGCCATGTTCCAGAAAATTTTAGTGCTGTTTTTTGTTGATATACATACATAGGTACCTTTTTTAAGTCAATTTTCGACACGTTTTCATTCTTATTTTTTAATCGGGTTAGTCTAAGAATCTCAAATCATTTAATAATTTAACATTATAAGAACAATCCACTGGTGCGGGACGACATCTTTGTTATTAATTATAGTTTCTTGTTCAAGAGTTTCAATTTTAGTTTCTAATGTTTCGAAAGTACAATTTGATTTTAAGTTTAGAATTCCAACACTATTAATAAGACCTTATGTTCCATAAGATTTCCGCGTGATTTATTATATTTTTAAGTTTACAATCGTTATTTATTCTATTCATAAAAACTGCAAGTTCGCAATCTTTATTCAAAACACTATTTTTAAACTCTAATTGCTTAGGTACATATAAAATATATATCAATCTTCTTACATTCTTTAAGGAGGTGATTGCTCAGAAAATATTCTTCTTTATTTTCTTTGATTACAAAATATTTAACTTTCTGTTCAATAACATATAAATATTAATCATTTCATAAACTTCAGATTTCGAATTCTCAAGCAAAGGGACTGACACAACTACTACTAACCTTTCTGCTTTTACGTAAGAAATTACTTTTACTTCTTTCATTAAAAACTATACGACTCTAAGCTTGGTGTAAATAACATTCGATTTTCCTTGTGTCTAGCTTTCAATAATTCTATAAATTGTTTAGGTTCAATAATAATAATTGGATGTATGTACATATAACATTGTCTTGTAAGAAAAGAATTGCTTCGGTTATATGATCTATAATTAATTCAGTACGATTAATAAGGAAATAAATTTTGATTTTAAGCTCAATAAAGTAATCTCTTAAAATAAATAGTTTCCTATCTTTTTTAGCTTCATTTGAAACCTGTTCTGACATATTTGTTAAAGTATTTGTTAGATTTCCTAGTTCGTGGTACGCTCCTTTTAAAATCAAATTCTGTTTATTAAGGCCATCTAAAATTTTAATTTCTTCCTGCTGACTTTTATGCAGGTATATATATATTCGCTATATTTCCCTTACTAATTCTGATTGCTTCTTCATATTGTTTAGCATCACTATCTAAAGTTCCAAACAAAATTTTAAACCTGATTCTACAATATCTAAAAGTCCTCTTCTGTATCTTCTATCAACTCCTAATAAATGATAGATTACTCTTAATGGAATTCCTATTAAACACTCATCATTTACATTTGCTACAAAAGTGGTAATTATATCTGTTTGGTCTGCTATTTAACGAAAATCGATATTGGTAACTGTTTAAGAATGCCAAACATTAGGCAACACACCTTAATTAAAATAGGAAGAAAATTATTTGCATAAAATTATAATATTATAATTTTTTATTTGATTACAATCCTGCTCTCTTTTAAATATGTACTTACATAATTTTTTATACACTTACTTGCACTTGCAACTAACCAGTTTTGCATTTACAAAATAAAATATTGGTTTTTTTGTACATTCTCTTTTATGTCGCTTTCTTACTGAACTTGAATATTATTTCTGACTATCGTAATTAGGGATTGCTAATTCAATCGCCAACGAGATCGGTTGGTTCATATTAAAATCAATTACATAAGTAAAAAAGTCATACATCTTGAGTACAGTCACATTATACAATCAAATACAAATTCATACACAAATCATTTATACAATCATTATTGTTAATAAAGAATCAAATAGTTTATAACGTTGGTGAATTAAATTTAGTTTTATTTATACAACAACCACACAACATAAAGGGAACACAATACACAATTACATTAATTTGGATTTTGGTAACATTATCAAAAACACTAACAAATTAAAATCACACAATTACACTTACTAACTAAATTTACACATTACACACTTTTACAAGTCAAAATCTACAGTCATTCCAATTTATTTTATGGTCCTTCGATAGCCAAATACCTATATAAAAAAATCAGTGCCAATATTTTTTTTTGATTAATAGAATCAAATCAATCGAATATAAATACAGTGCTGTGCGAAATTAGTTGGACTCATTTTTATTCGGGTATTTTGGGTGACCTTATGTTAAATAGAGGTCTTGTAGAGGAACATTTAAGGCCGTTATTTTTTCATATCGCGTGATAACTTGGACAGTTATTCAAACGGCGCAAAGATCAGTTTCATAAAACTGAATCGTATGACATTTTGAGAACTTAATTTTTTTTTTTTACGTTGGTTTGTTGTGTCGATAAAAGTAAAGAAATTTATTGAATTGAATAAATTTATTGACACATACATAGACATAAGCAAATAAAATATTATTCTACAGTGCTGTTGCGATTTAAAGGACATTTAAGTTTTCTTTTCTATTCATAATGAATAAAATAATTGCTAAGCGTGGTCGTGCAAAAGGCTGTATAACTCTCACAGCTGCGTTCGCTTCGTCGATTCCTATTGAGACAACAGCTAATACATTAGAATTTAGACTTGAAAGATTAAATGAAGCATGGAAAGATTTCGTAGCCTTGCAAGACGAGCTTTTAGATTATGTCGGAAAAGAACATTACGTTGATCGGGAACCTGAATATGCCGAGAATGAGGCAAAATATTTTGAAACTCATGCGTTACTTTCTGATGCAATTCTTTGTAAAACGAAAACTTTAGAATGTGATAAAATTGTAGCTCAAGGCTATCATAAATCTATAAAGTTGTCACGAATCACGATTTAACCGTTTTTGGGCGAATATAAAGATTGGCCAACATTTCGAGACATGTTCGCGGGAACTGTCGATTCAAATAATACGATTACAAACACTCAAAAGCTTCATTTTTTAAAATCGTTTCTTCGCGGAGAAGCCGCGAATCTTCTCAAGCATATTCGATGTTCTGAAAACAACTATGTTGAGGCTTGGGCAAAACTAAACAACGCTACGATCAGAAACATCTTATTATCCGTTCATTTATCCAGTCGTTTTTGTCGTTACCGTCGGCGTCGTGCAATGCGACAAATCTTCAATCGCTTCGTAAGATCGCCAATGGGGCTGATGAAGCTATACGAGGACTTAAGGCCTTAGACTCCAGCTCACGAGATCCATGGCTCATTTATCTGCTCCTTCAAAAAGTGGATCAAGATACTAGGAAGGCTTGGGCTGAAGAAGTTGGCTCGAAAGATGATTCAACTATAGATGAGCTTCTTGAATTTCTTCAAACACGTTGTCAATGCCTTGAATCATGTAGTTCGTTTTCAACTCCCAACAGCACTCGTGCCGTTCGTACTCATTTTGTTAAATCTACCACAAGTTGCCCTAAGTGCCAAAATAATCATTTGCTTTCAAGTTGTTCGAATTTTAAATCTTTAAACATTGACTCTCGTCGGGAATTCATCAAGAACAATTCACTCTGCTTCAATTGCTTGCGTTCGGGACATGCCTCAAATAATTGTCGCCTCACGGTTCGGTGCAACCAGTGCCACTCTCGTCACCATTCCCTTCTCCATGTCCCTCAATCTCAAATTTCTAATCAATCAACAATTCACACCTCAAATCAAAATTCAAACACTGCCTCTAATACTAACGCAAATATTCGATCAAATTCTTCTGAAAACCCAATTCAATATTCTTCAAATTCACTCATCGCAAATCATTCCATCTCATTTAAAACTGAACACCAAGTTTCCACTATTTTACCAACAGCCATAGCTAGAATTCAGGAAAAGCAAGGAAGTTACCAAATCGTGCGCATTCTTCTCGACTCAGGTTCTCAGGTATCATTTATTACTGAGCAAGCCGCTCAAGGCCTAGGACTTCCTCGCAAACGTGTGAAGATTCCAATAGTAGGAATCGCTTCTAAGTCTGCTGGCATAACCAACGGGTTAGTTAGCCTTAATATTGTTTCTTGCTACAGTTCTGAATCAATCGATATCAACTGCTTCGTATTGCCAAACATCACTTCATCGCTTCCACCATTACCAATAAACCAAGTTCTACCAAATCTTATCGAATCAAATCTGAGCTGATCCTAAGTATCATCAACCTGGTCCAATCGATATTCTGATAGGGACTGATAGAGTTTTTAATATAATTACGGGAGCTGCTAAAATCGAAGAAGAAGGATTCCTTACTTCAATCCCAACCATTTTTGGCTGGGTTATCGCTGGTTGTAATTCGCTGCCTTCAGGAATTCAGACTCTTCACACTCGCTTAGATCGGGATCTAGAATTCGATTTAGAAAGGTTTTGAAGGCTTGAGGAGGTATCCACCGAGCAACCAATGTCTGTCGAGGAGCAGTTGGCGGATGAAAACTTCGTCAAAAATAACACTCGTTGTCAAGATGGAAAATATGAAGTAGAACTTCCATTCAAGCCTTCGACAAATTTTGATTCCGGAGATTCTTTCGGCACAGCTTTAGCGCGTTTTAATTCCATTGAACGGAAATTCAATTGGAATCCTAATCTTAAATCGGAATATTCAAAATTCATAAATGAATATATTTCTCTTCGACATATGGAAGAAATCCCATTGTTACGGTAAATTTTACCGCAACAAAAACCAGCCTTTGGCCGTTTTCCCTTTTTCCCTAGTTGTGGCTGCAAAATATCGGCGAAGTTGAGGGCAACCATGGTCTCATCAACCACAGGTGTACCTAGCCTTTATTTTGCAAAAGCAACCAAATACAGGTGTACGAGTTCCAGAACGAGTCCTTTTGACGAGGTCGAAAATGCCGGCGGATGAGCCGAAGAAGTACGAGGTCAGGCGGACCCTTACTTACCCAAACAACTCCAACAACAACTTATTTACCAGTCTTTTTTTTTATATTTAGATTTTTATTATTAACGTAGCTTAAATTTTCTTTTCCTACAAAAAGTTTAACGTTAATTAATTTAAATAATTTATGTACAAAATGGGTTTTTAATATCGCGTAGTAATTTCAATTTTTAAAAGAATCACTTTTGTAGAACGACCAGTTAAAAAATGCTTCCCTCCATCTCTTCGAAATAGTTTTAATATTTTCCCATTTCCCATTTCGAATCCCGCGGTTAAAGTAGAATAATAGGATAATGCCTAGTGAGGATCTTTTCTCGATTTTTTTTTTTGTAATTTTCATTCATTTCAGGAGAAATAGAAGTGTAAAATTGAAGGAGATAGAGGAGAGGAAAACATAAAATAAAAGATAAGTAGAATATTTATACTTAGATATATATATATATTCGCCATTTCGGAATATATATATATATATATAATTAAAAGTTACGTTCGGTATTATTGTCGCGTCGTGTTTTAGTTCGGAAGTGTTAAAACCCCATTTTCTTTTGTTTTTGCCCTTTTAATATTATATTCGTTTCGTTGTTTTTTTTTCTTTGTAATTTATTTTTTTTTTATTGAAAACATTTTGGGTTTTAATCCAGGGATTTTCAATCCCACGGTTTCCCAAAGAAATAAAACAAAAATTAAAATTAAACTTTGTTGTTCTTTTCATTTAAAATCGGTTCGTTTATTTCTTCAAATAGTTTTGGAATTTTCTATTTCGGTTTGAAAAAAAAATTCCTGGCGCCCACTTTTATTGCAACGTACCCACTGTACTTGCAATAAAATATTTTGTTTCGCGTATCAATTTGATCGATTTAATAAATCGATTAAGTTTGATAATAAAATTCTTCCACAGGAACCCATCCCAGCTGAGCTGCCGCGGTTACAGCTTCAACGAGCTGTAGTTGCACTTTTTCGTCTCCTCTTTGTGTCGTGTACGTACTCGGTTGACTGCAAGTCGTGCGTGGTTTGCGTCGTCGTCGGTACGCAGCCGCCTCTTGTTTTTTTTTTCTTTCTATTTATTTGTTATTAAATAACAAATAATAATAATTTAATTAACCCTCCCCTCGCGATAGAAAAAGTGTAACAAATTGGCGCCCAACGTGGGGCCCAAGATAGTGGAAGAATTTTGGCGATTTTCATTTAGTATCGTGTGGTGTTTTTTTTTATTATTGCTTTTTTCTGTAAAAGAACTTTTCATTTCGCAGTTTTTTTTTATAGGTGTTTTGTAAGTGTCAAAGTGGAATATTACGAGAGAACAAGAAAGGTGTCAATACGTGCAAGAGGTGCAAACAGGTGTTTTGTTCGGGAAACTCAAGGGAGTTCTAGAAAAAATTGTTCACAGGAAAAATAGCAAGTATTTTTTTTTTGCTCTGTGTTGTGTAAACTCGTTTCTTTTTTTTTAATTTTATTTCTTGTGTGGTGTTCTTTTTTTATTTTATTTTTCATTTATTTATTTAATTTCTTTTGTTTGGTGTTTTTTTTTTTTGGTTTTAATTTTTTTTGGTGGACATTTTGTTTAGTTTTTTTTTCTCTCTTTTATTTATTTATTTATTATCATCTAACAAGTACATTAACTTTCTTAGACTAAGGTACTAAAATATATATATATGTATTTATAATATTTACAAACTTAAAGAACTAAACTAAGATAACAATTATCAATGAATGGAAGATTTAGTTTACAATTTTTAAGAATAATATTATATAAGTATTAAAAGCTATTCAAAATCATCTTCTTACAAACATTTCTACTCATATTAAAGTCGATTACGTGGTCATATTTATTGTAGTGAATAGAAGCCATGGTAATTGGGTCATTTAGGCCGTAATTTGTCCTATGTAAGGGAATGAAAAAGAAATCGCCCCCTCTTGGCCTTAGTTTTTTTACAGGAACATACAAGTTAAACATAGAAAGCAACTGTGAACATTGAATATGCCCACATAGAACATCACGTGCAAAAAGAGCAGAAAAATATTCACGTCTTAGGCAAAGTGGCTTAAGATCTATCAAAGCACATCTAGCATCATAAGGTGGACTATAAGACCAATTAAGTTTTCTTATAGCAAACTTTGTGAAACGTCTTTGAATTTTTTCGATACGAAAACGGGCATTGGCATAGTATGGGTTCCATACAACACAACAATATTTAAGAGACGATCGTATTAACGAAATATATAGTGCCTTAAGAGTATATGGATCTTGGAAATCATTTGAATTTCGGAACAAAAAACCTAACATTGAGTTAGCTTTAGATATCATGTAGTCATAGTGCCAGGTGAACTTAAATTGTTCGTCGAAGATTACACCTAGATCTTTCTGAAATGATACTCGTTTTAGGCTCATATTGCCAATATTATAATCAAATACAACGGGATTTAAAATTTTGGATACGGTTAACACTGAACACTTACTGATGTTAAAAAACAGTCCATTGCGATCACACCAATCAGTTATATTATTTAAGTCCGTTTGTAAATCAAAAGCATCGTAATAAGTCTGGACCTCTTTGAATATTTTGAGGTCATCAGCATATAAGAGGCATTGCGAGTGTGAGATATATGTAGGTAAATCATTTATAAATAATAGAAATAAAAGTGGACCAAGATGGCTACCTTGTGGAACACCTGAAGAATTAGTTATTTCTGACGAGAGCTCGGATCCAATTTTTACAATTTGCTTTCTTCCAGTTAAATAACTACCCAACCATAACAATAGTTGTGAGTGAAACCCTAGAAATTCCAGCTTTTTAATTAGAATGTTATGTTGAACACTGTCAAAAGCCTTAGAAAAGTCTGTAAATATTAAATCGGTTTGATGTCTATTTTCTAAGGCACGCAAGCAGGCATTTGCAAAAATAACCAGATTTGTGGTCGTGGATTTACCTCTCACAAAACCATGTTGAAAGTCAGAAATATTGTTACAAACAGCGCTGTACAACTTATCTTTGACAATAGCTTCAAAGACTTTTTTCTGGTGCAGTGGTATAAATTCTCTCGTGTTATTGCAATCACTTGAGAGTTTTTATCGCTTGACAGTTTTTTTGAGTGATTTTTTTTTGGTGATAGTTCTATTTGGAGTGTTTCTTTTTTTTTTGAGAGCAAGTTAATCTTGCAATTTTTAAAGTGTTTGAGCATAATTAGTTCTAGTAGGAAATTAGGGTGTTCCGGATTTTTTTTTTAATTTTTTTTTAACTGAATTTAATGGAAATTTTTTTTTGGTGTTGTTTTTTTTTTGAATATTTATTTTTTTAAATTAATTAATAAAAATAAAATAATTTGTAGGCTTTTGAGTTGTAGGGTTACCACATAGTTTTTTTTTCTAAATTGTTTTTATAAATAATTTTTTTTTAAATTTAAAATTTTTATTTCTTTTTGTTTGTTTTTTTTATTAGTTAAAAATGAATATTGGTAGGTTAGCACAGGACGAACTGGCCTATGAGATGAAGGTCAGGGGTTTAAAAGTAGGGACAGTTGAGGAGATGCGTAAGGCATTAAGGTCATCGAGGTTACTGGTTAAGAGAAACTCGATGGAGGTTAGTTTAGTTTACCCCTTCACATATGATGAAGATGTAGAAGCAATAGGAGCAAAGATTGAGGAGATTAGGATCCTTCTTAAAGTACCTCCGAAGAATCCAAAGTCTTTGGAGTATGTTAAGATTGTGACAAAGATTGGGTGGTGTATAGGCAGGTTAGCTAGGACACCTTGTGAGGCCGAAGAGGAAGAAGATGAAGTTAGTTCACTTCGGAACAAGGTTTTTTGTTTGTTAGGAGATCTCACTGGAGATAGTGAGAATAGTGATAGGGAAGAGGAGTGGAGTAAAGAAAAGACTCCGATTAAAATTCAAACCCAACTACAGTCACAAGTTGGTCAGACCCTAGGTGTTAGTTCACGGTCTGCGGTAGGGCCTACTACAGAGACGTTGGCTGAACCAAGGGGTGGTGTCAGTAGTCCTGCAGTAGGCAACTTTTCAGTTAGGGTTCCGTCGGAACGTAGGGTTGATAGGGTCGATGTTCTTTCTGGACAAATGGTGGTCCAGCAAAAACACTTCGACAACATAGGCAAGTGGGGGGTGAAGTTTACTGGTGACTCAAGTGGAGCATCAGTGAATTCATTCCTGGAAAGAGTGGAGGAACTTCGTCTCGCTAACGATGTTCCGGAAACCCACCTTTTCAAATCCGCTTCGGAGCTTTTGACTGGTAGGGCGCTTATGTGGTTTAGGACGGTTAGGGAAGATTTGGAGGATTGGCAGGAACTCGTCAAGGAACTCAGAGCGGAGTTCCTTCCTGCGAATTACGATGATCTCTTGTTGGAGGAGATTAATCGGCGTTCGCAGGGAAAGGATGAAACTTTCGGCGCGTACCTGACCACGATGAGGACATTGTTCCGAAGATTATCGGAACCTTTGTCAGAGGGAAGAATGTTGTCCATTTTGAGGAAAAATGTAGATCCTTTTTATCAGGTACAGATAGCTAGTTCCAAACCAAAGACGGTTAAGGAACTTGCCATCTTAGGTAGGGAGTTAGATACCCTTAAGGTTAACGTCGATAGTTTCACCCCCCCTTCTAGGAGCAAAAATTTGTTGGAACCCGAGTGTGGTTACCAACCTAGTTCGTCTGGACAACACCGAGTAGCGGCTGTTGCTCCAATTCCAGAAAACCCATTTAGGCAGGTGGTTAGGTGTTACAACTGTAACAGGGATGGGCATTTAGCCCAGAACTGTTCAGTTCAAAAACGTTGTTTTGGTTGCGGGGCTTTAGGTGTTTATCGTAGGGACTGTAGGCGGTGTTCGGGAAATGGGGAACGGGCCCTTGTGTCAGCAGAACAAGGAGTCCGTCGACGCGACGTTAGGAAGGTCGTCTGCTGACGATCAGCGTGTAGGAGTTCATTTGAGTTTCACGTTAGCGGCAAATGGTAGGGACACTAGACCATATTTAGGAGTTAGGATTTATGGAATTAGGTTTTTAGGGCTTCTTGATTCCGGAGCTTCCCGGACTATTGTAGGAGGTGAGGGATGGAAAATTTTTAAAGAGTTAGGGTTAAAATTAGGAAAGAGTAGTGTTGGGTCAGTAGCGTTAGCAGATGGAGCAGGTGTAGGTGTAGCTGGGTCTGTTTCTCTACCAGTGGAGGTGGAGAACAAATCCTTTTTGATAGAATGTCTGGTCATACCGAATCTTCCACATCAATTGATATTGGGTGCCGATTTTTGGGCACTATCGGGCATAGTCCCGGATTTGAGATCAGGGGTGTGGAATTTTTTGAGCCAAGAAAGGTTGGCCTCGATGACAGACATGGTAGCGATTAGGGAAAAATCGGATTTGAACGATTTTGAGAATAGGAAATTAGAATTAGTTTTAGAGGAACTTTTTAAATCAATGACCGAAGGTTTAGGGTGCACAAATTTAGTTGAGCACAAGATTAGGACGTCCGCAGAGCAAAGCAAAGATATTACCCTGTTTCGCCCGCGATTCAGAAACATATCGATCAGGAGCTTCAGGAGATGTTGGAAGCTGGAGTGATCGAGAAGTCGAAGAGTCCCTGGGCATCACCGATTCTTCTCGTTAAGAAGAAAGACGGTAGCTATCGGTTCTGTGTTGACTATAGGAAATTGAATGCTTATCCACTCCCCTTTATTTCGGCAATTTTGGAGAAGCTTCGAAACGCGAAGTACTTGTCTTCTTTAGACATTAAATCTGCTTATTGGCAGATTCCAATGGAAGAAGAATCGCGCAAGTACACAGCCTTTACTGTGCCAGGTCGAGGACTTTTCCAATTTTGTAGAATGCCATTTGGGCTTCATAATTCACCAGCGACCTGGCAAAGGTTTAATGACGACGTTTTAGGTCCCGACTTAGAACCGTTTGTCTTCGTGTACTTGGATGACATTATCATCGTCACCGATTCTTTTGATAGGCACTTAGAAATTTTAAAAGAAGTTTTCAAAAGGTTAGGAGAGGCAGGTTTGAAAGTAGGTAGGGAAAAATGTAATTTCTGTAGGCCTTCTTTAAAATTTCTAGGTTATGTAGTTGATAGGAACGGGCTTCATGTTGACCCGGAAAAAGTGGAAAGCATGATTAGGATTCCTCCACCGAAAAACGTGAAGGAAATTAGGAGTTTTGTAGGGACTATTTCTTGGTATCGACGATTCGTGCCAAATTTCGCGATTTTAGTTAGGCCTCTTACCGATCTCTTAAAGAAAGGTAAGAAGTTTGAGTGGACCAAAGAATGTGAGGAGAGTTTTAGGAAAGCCAAAGAATGTTTGGTTACGGCACCGATTCTAACATGTCCGGATTTTTCAAGGCCGTTTGTTGTTCAAATAGACGCATCGGACTATGGTATCGGGGCCATATTATCTCAGGAGTTTGAGGATGGCGAGAAAGCCATTTGTTATTTAAGTCGGTCATTGAATAGAAATGAGAGGAACTACTCTACGATCGAAAAGGAATGTTTAGCGGTCCTTTGGGCGATTGAAAAGTTGCGGCCGTATTTCGAAGGTGTTCGAGTTACAGTCGTAACTGATCATCACTCTTTGGTCTGGCTCAGCAACCTTAAGGATCCGCAGGGTAGATTAGCTCGTTGGGCCATTCGGCTTCAACAATTTGATTTCAAAATCATCCATCGAAAGGGCAAAGAACATGTCGTTCCTGATATGTTGTCGCGAGGAGTGCCAGAAATAGCTGGTGTCTCTGAGACGGATTCGGACCCTTGGGTGATTAGAATGAAATCACAGGTAGAAAAGAGCCCGTTAGAATACCCATCTTGGCGAGTCGAGAATGGGCGGCTCTATAAACATGTTAGGTTGAACCATATTGTCGTTCATAATAATAGCAAAGAGTGGAAATTAGTGTTAGGAAAAGGTGATAGGACGAGGGTTCTTAACGAGTGCCATGATGCTCCACTTTCAGGACACATGGGCGTTAAGAAGACTTTTGCTAGGATAGCAGAGAAGTATTACTGGCCCAAAATGAGAGGAGATATTACCAAGTATGTTAGGAGTTGTAAAGTTTGCCAAAGCGTGAAACCAGTGAACGAGAAACCAGCTGGTCTAATGACCGAAAGGGTAGGGAATTCTCAACCGTGGGAAATGATTTGCGTGGACTTGGTGGGTCCATTACCAAAGTCATTGAGGGGTTTTATATATATTTTAACGGTCGTCGATTATTTTACTAAATTCCCTTTGTTGTTCGCAGTCCGCAACGGCGAAAGCGGTATGTCGGGAGTTGGAAGAAAACGTTTTTCTTCTGTTCAGGATTCCAACGGTCCCCAGTTCCGTAGCAAGGAACTGAAAACGCTAAGCGAAGCGTACGGGTCACAACTTTGGTACACGGCGAATTATCATCCGCAAGCGAATCCTGCGGAACGGATAAACCAAATAATTAAGACTACGCTCCGGGCGTATGTTTCGGAAAACCAGCGAAGTTGGGATTCGCAACTTGCAAAAGTGGCTTGTGCAATCCGAACTTCGCAACATGAGGTTTTAGGGGTGTCGCCATACTTCGCAAATTTCGGTAGGAACATGGTAACTAGTGGCCATGATGTAGGAATTAGGGATAGTGATAGGGACCAAGATAGAGGGGAAATCGATAGGCAGTTTCGGAAACTAAGAGAGGATATAGCTAGGAAGTTGGAGGCAGCGGGAAAGACTGCCTGCCAAGACTTATAATTTACGTAGGAGAGACGCGCAATATCACCCGGGTGATCTCGTTTGGCGTAGGAATTTCGCGCTGTCCGATGCAGCAAATTATTTCGCGGCGAAGTTGGCGACCAAATTTGTAGGACCTTTCAAGGTCAGCAGGAGGATGTCACCTTGGACATACCTCCTTACAGACGATCGTGGTAAAGAACGAGGGACGTGGCACGTGAAAGACTTAAAGCCATATATTGATCGTTGAGTGAAGTCCCTTATTTCTTTTGTTAATGTTTTCTTGGTTGTTAAAAGTAACTTTTTTTTGTGCCATATTAATGATTTTTTTTTTCTTTCTTTTTTTACTTTTTCAATTTTAATGATGGTAACCTTTGTCGTTGTTGTCAACCCCTGGCTGAGCCTTCAGAAATGGTTTGCTTTTCTTGAAAAGTAAACACATTTCTTGGGAGGTAAGGGTGGGATTTGTTACGGTAAATTTTACCGCAACAAAAACCAGCCTTTGACCGTTTTCCCTTTTTCCCTAGTTGTGGCTGCAAAATATCAGCGAAGTTGAGGGCAACCATGGTCTCATCAACCACAGGTGTACCTAGCCTTTATTTTGCAAAAGCAACCAAATACAGGTGTACGAGTTCCAGAACGAGTCCTTTCGACGAGGTCGAAAATGCCGGCGGATGAGCCGAAGAAGTAAGAGGTCAGGCGGACCCTTACTTACCCAAACAACTCCAACAACAACTTATTTACCAGTCTTTTTTTTTATATTTAGATTTTTATTATTAACGTAGCTTAAATTTTCTTTTCCTACAAAAAGTTTAACGTTAATTAATTTAAATAATTTATGTACAAAATGGGTTTTTAATATCGCGTAGTAATTTCAATTTTTAAAAGAATCACTTTTGTAGAACGACCAGTTAAAAAATGCTTCCCTCCATCTCTTCGAAATAGTTTTAATATTTTCCCATTTCCCATTTCGAATCCCGCGGTTAAAGTAGAATAATAGGATAATGCCTAGTGAGGATCTTTTCTCGATTTTTTTTTTGTAATTTTCATTTTTCTCGAAAAACAGAAATAGTTGGGAGGGATCTGAACTCGGCCATTATGTTTCGGCAAGTTTTGGAAACCAACATCCAACAACTTGTTGAAACTGTGTTTGTGTGTGCGATTGTAAAGTTTCGGAGAGAGTCAACAACGGTGGCTTTCCTGAAGAGCGTTAAGCTTCCAGGAAGCCGTGAGACCGTAACCGACAATCACGAAAGCGAATGAGTCTGTTGTATGAATGTATGAGTGATTGGACGAGGGAGGATAACAATAGATGGGAAATAGCTTGGAAGGTACTCTGTTGAGAGCTTACCAAACGAATAGATTGTGAAAGGAGATTCTTCGAGAATTTTGAAAAGGAGGAAAAAAAAAATAAAGATCGAGAAAGGATATTTTGATTTTTTTTTAATACGAGGAAAATTTGATAAACAGGAAAGGAGTAAGGATTCGAGGTGGGAAGACAGGATAAACAGGAGAAATAGAAGTGTAAAATTGAAGGAGATAGAGGAGAGGAAAACATAAAATAAAAGATAAGTAGAATATTTATACTTAGATATAAATATATATGTATTCGCCATTTCGGAATATATATATATATAATTAAAAGTTACGTTCGGTATTATTGTCGCGTCGTATTTTAGTTCGGAAGTTATAAAACCCCATTTTCTTTTGGTTTTGCCCTTTTAATATTATATTCGTTTCGTTGTTTTTTCTTTGTAATTTATTTTTTTTTATTGAAAACATTTTGGGTTTTAATCCAGGGATTTTCAATCCCACGGTTTCCCAAAGAAATAAAACAAAAATTAAAATTAAACTTTGTTGTTCTTTTCATTTAAAATTGGTTCGTTTATTTCTTCAAATAGTTTTGGAATTTTCTATTTCGGTTTGAAAAAAAAATTCCTGGCGCCCACTTTTATTGCAACGTACCCACTGTACTTGCAATAAAATATTTTTTTTCGCGTATCAATTTGATCGATTTAATAAATCGATTAAGTTTGATAATAAAATTCTTCCACAGGAACCCATCCCAGCTGAGCTGCCGCGGTTACAGCTTCAACGAGCTGTAGTTGCACTTTTTCGTCTCCTCTTTGTGTCGTGTACGTACTCGGTTGAGTGCAAGTCGTGCGTGTTGTTCATCGTGGTTTGCGTCGTCGTCGGTACGCAGCCGCCTCTTGTTTTTTTTTTCTTTCTATTTATTTGTTATTAAATAACAAATAATAATAATTTAATTAACCCTCCCCTCGCGATAGAAAAATCCTCCCCTCGCGATAGAAAAAGTGAAATTCAAAAATCAAATTCTTCGAAATACTACCTGCCGCATCACGCAATTTTCAAAGAAGATAGCAGTACTACAAAAATCCGAGTCGTATTCGATGTATTCGATATTCTTCAAAATCTCTAAACGAAACTCTTTTAGTCGGTCCTACTATCCAGCGCGATATTTTTTCAATATGCTTAAGATCTCGTCAACATGCCTACTTAATGACAATGGAGATATTGAAAAAATGTACAGGCAAATTTGGGTTTCTCGAAAACACACAGATTTTCAACGAATTGTCTACCGTGAAAGCCCAAATGCACCATTACAACATTTTCGTCTTCTCACCGTTACGTACGGAACAGCTGCCGCTCCATTTTTGGCTATTCGAGTTTTAAAACAGTTAGCTGCTGATTCTTTATTAAGTCATCCTCGAGCATCAAAGATTCTCTTGGAAGATTTTTATGTTGATGATGTCATCACAGGCTCAGATACCATTGAAGATATCATATCTCTTAGGATGGAGCTAGTCAAACTCTTGAAATCAGCTGGACTAAATCTACGAAAGTGGACAAAGAATTGTTGGCCACTCCTAATCTCCTTGTCAGAAGAGCAACGAGAACTTTCACCAGTAGACTTTAAAGAATCAAATTCTGTCAAAGTCTTGGGTTTGCAGTGGTGTCCGTCAAAAGATGTATTTTCTTACAAAGTCAAATTTAATCCGTCAAATATATGCACAAAACGACACATATTATCAGAAGCTTCAAAAATCTTCGACCCGTTGGGATTTCTCGCGCCGGTCATCATTGGTGTTAAAATCTTGCTTCAAGAGCTCTGGAGAAACCAAGTCAATTGGGATGAGGAAGTTCCAGACTCATTGTCGCAACAATGGAACTCTATAAGGAACGAGCTTCCCACTGTCGAGTCTTTCGCTATACCTCGAATAATGCTACAAAAACAATGTTATTGGGAACTGCACTGCTTCTGCGATGCATCTCTGGATGCGTACGCAGCAGTGGTCTATTGTCGAAACGTCAAATCAAATAATTCCATTTCTGTGACTCTCGTTCCAGCAAAATCTAAGGTCGCTCCATTAAAAGTCTTACCTCTCCCAAGGCTTGAGTTGTGTGGAGCCTTATTACTTGTTCGATTGATAAACAAAATCAAGCTCTCTTTACAGGTACCAGATGTGAATGTATTTTGTTGGACTGACTCATCAATAGTTCTGCATTGGTTGGCCGCTGCCCCAAAGAAATGGTCAGTATTTATTGGAAATAGAACATCCGAAATCCTCACATCAATGCCTTTTAAATCGTGGAATCATGTTCGATCGGCCTCTAATCCCGCAGATGCCGCTACAAGAGGATTATTGCCTTCAGTTTTGGAAAAAACTAGTATATGGTGGGAAGGTCCAGGGTGGCTAGGTAAGGATCGTGCTCAATGGCCTTTGTCTAGTTACAGCCCAGATGACATAGACACTAAGCACTTGGAAGAGCGTAAGACAAACAAGATCGCCAAGGTATTTCTCTTAAATTATAGTTCAAATCATCCATTCGAAACTATCATAAATAACTCTTCGAGTTGGTTGAAGGTAGTTCGAGTAGCAGCTTACGTAGTTCGTTTTACAAAAAACTACTTTTTATCTAAAGAATGCCAGAATTTAGACCCACTTTCTACTAACGAATAATCCTTTGCTAAAATTCAAATCATAAAATATGCTCAATCGTTCCTGTTTAACCCAGAAATTCAATGCCTAAAATCTAAGAAAGAACTTCATTCTAAAAGCAGACTCAAAGGTTTAAATCCATTTATCGATTCATCAGGTGTTCTTCGTGTCGGCGGTCGTTTAGAACATTCGAACTTGACCTATTCTGAAAAACATCTCATTATTTTGTGCAAGTCCCACAGAATCGCTAAATTAATCGCGGTCTTCACACATAAAAATCATTTACACGCCGGTGCTTCACTTCTATTTGCTCTAATCAAACACAATTTTTATATTCTCGGTTGCAGAAATCTTGTTCGAAAGGTGGTTCGAGAATGTATTGACTGCATTCGTCAACAAAAAACAACAACAAAACAACTTATGGGAAATCTTCCTTCGGATCGCGTTCGGTACGCTCGCCCCTTTAGCAGAGTTGGCTGCGATTACGCAGGGCCTATAACGCTTCGCCTAAATCGAGGTCGGAACCCAAGGTTTGTAAAGGTCTATATAGCTCTTTTCGTTTGCTTTGTTACAAAAGCAATCCATATCGAGCTGGTCGGAGACTTAACTTCAACCACCTTTTTATCAGCTTTAGATCGCTTCGTTGCCCGCCGCGGCAGACCGTCTGAGATTTGGAGCGACAACGGTACCAACTTTGTTGGCGCCAAACGTCTACTTAACGAAGTGTACAACCTTCTCTGCAGTCAACAACACAACAACATCATCATCGATCACCTGGCCAAGGACAATGTCGAATGGAAATTTATCCCACCATCTTCACCACATTTTGGAGGATTGTGGGAGTCAGGTGTTCGATCCGTAAAATTGCATCTTAAACGCGTAATAGGAGATACAAAACTTACATACGAGGAGATGTATACCCTATTAGTAAAAATCGAAGCTCTGCTTAATTCTCGCCCAATGTGGCAAACTTCCGATGTTGACCCTAATGCCCTAACACCTGCTCATTTTTTAATCGGCGAACCTTATACTGCTATTCCTCAACCAGATTTATCTAAAAATCCTGTTTCAATCAAAACTAATTGGTCTCTTTTACAGGCAATGGTTCAAGGTTTTTGGAAACAGTGGCATTCGGAATTCCTCACTTCATTGCAACACCGTTCAAAATGGCAAACTCCACAGCCAAATCTGGAAGTCGACGATGTTGTTCTTCTAAAAGAACCCAATCTGCCGCCATCCAAATGGATATTGGGACGAATTATCCAAACACACCTTGGAAAGGATGACAAGTGTCGAGTTGTCACAGTTCGGACCAAATTCGGAGACTACGTTCGTTCACAATTAAAGTAGCTCGCCTTTCATGTTCAGAAAGCTCGTAAGCTTTCCGGAGGGGGCTGGATGTTTAAGAATGCCAAACATTAGGCAACACACCCTAATTAAAATAGGAAGAAAATTATTTGCATAAAATTATCTATTATATAAAAATAAGTCGAGTTTTCCTTCCTGACGCTATAACTCCAGAACGCACGAACCGATTTCCACGATTGTGCATTCGTTGGAAAGGTCTCGGGGTCCGTGAGGTTTATAGCAAAGAAAATTCAGGAAAAATTTCAAGAGAAAAGCAGGAAAACAGGTAAAATCTTTTTCATATAAAGCGCCATCTCTGATACATAGCATGTACTACAAAGGCGCCAGTACGTGGTGTGTGAGTATCCCTCACGAAAATAAGTACGTTTCATTTTATGTAGATGGCGCCGGTGCGTGACAGCTACTAATTGTACTCTGCTCAGTTAATTTCATGTGATATTTATTATGCGCACGTTCTTTCAAACACTAACTTCAAACCGGTATTGTGTAACAACATCTTTGGCGGCTTGATGATAATGTTGGCAGGCGATTTCAGGCAGACGTTTCCAGTAATTCCCTAATAATATGAGAGTTCAACTTCAAAATGATCAAAGTGCTGCACAATTTTCCAAACAATTGTTAGCTATTGGAAATGGAAAAGTCCCAGTTGATACAACAACTGGATTAATTATTCTTACCAACGACTTTTGCCGATTTGTAGACTCTCAATTAGCTCTTATTGAAAATGTTTTCCCAAACATTAGTGAGAATTATCAGAATTATGCTTAGTTAAGTCAGCAATTATCGCAACAAAGAATAATGATGTACACTGAAATCCATCGCGATTTGTTGATTCCATAACAAATCCCGATGATGTAGTAAATTATCCAACGGAGTTTTTGAACTCTCTGGAGTTACCAGGATTTCCACCAAATAACTTGCAACTCAAAGTTAGTTCAGTTGTTATGATATTGCGTAATTTGAATCCACCGCGACCTTGCAACGGTACTCGACTTGCGGTGAAAAGACTTATGATGGATTTGATTGGGGGAACCATAATTAATGGAATGTACGCAGGTGAAAATGTATGTATTCCTCGAATACCAATGATTCTGACTGATCTTCCGTATGACTTCAAACGGTTGCAATTTCCGGTTCGCCTTGCGTTCGCAATGACAATTAATAAATCGCAAGGCCAATCGCTTAGTGTTTGCGGGATAAATTTAGAAAATCATTGTTTTTCACATGGGCAGCTATACGTTGCGTGTTCACGAGTTTGGAAACCGTCCGCTTTGTTTGTGTTAACGTCAGACCAAAAAACAAAAAATGTGGTTTACCAAAGAGCACTTCAATGAAACGGATAATTTGATGACACGTATAACGTTTCGATTCAGTATTAACTTTGGATTCACTTTCATTTTTTACTTAGAGAAGTTCAACTAAAATACACTTCATTTTTGTAATCGAAATGAATTCATTACTGTTGTGAAATGAAATAAAAATTTTCCTTTTCAAATATAAAACAAAAAAATAATTTGTCTTTATCTTTTAATCACCAAACAAAATATTACAAAAAACGAAGTGGCGAAACGGAGTTCGCCGGGTTTTGCTAGTAATATTATAATTTTTTATTTGATTACAATCCTGGGGTGGAATCGGGTAAGGTGATTTGTGATAGGTGACAGTCACAATCAACAAATTCGGTCTGCGTAAGGTGATAGTCACCGGTGACAATCACGATTTGGTGACTTTTTCTGGTGACAGCTCTTTAGTTGTCACTTTCATTGGAAATTGATTTTTATTTTTAGTTGCTGAAATTTCAAGACAGTATGAATGTGTTTGTGCCTTTGATTTTACCTTCTGAAAATGCTGAAAATGAAAATATTAATCATAATAGAAATGTCCGGCTCTTGAGGATTAACCTCCGCAATTTGTGTTTTGTTTGCTGGAATCCTATTGATGAAAATTTCACATTTTTAAATAACTAATTTATGAGTGAAGTGTAAAATATTATTTTTACTTACATTTTTGTATTTTTTTTTTAAACCCTTATCAACTAGACAACACAAATCTATTTGCCGGCAGACACAAACGGTAATAAATGCCCACGTTCGCGATTGATTCACATATGCTATCCGAATCTAAAAATTTTTCAGATTCCTTTGAGTTGTTATTGCAATAGCTGTGTTTTTACATAGTATTACAACAACACAAACTTATCCGGATAGCTTCAGATCGGTTTTTGAATACAACCACTGAAATTGTAACAAACGTCAGTGAATTTCTTTTAAAGTGATACCAAATTCTAAACAAAATTTGGTGATCACCTTACACAGACGCAAAAATTAGTTTGATCACTTTTTATGATCACAAAGGTGACAATCAAAAATCACCTTAGCCGATTCCACCCCTGGTCTCTTTTAAATACTTACATAATTTTTTATACACTTACTTGCACTTGCAACTAACCAGTTTTGCATTTACATTATTGCATTATTGTTAATAAAGAATCAAATAGTTTATAACGTTGGTGAATTAAATTTAGTTTTATTTATACAACAACCACACAACACAAAGGGAACACAATACACAATTACATTAATTTGGATTTTGGTAACATTATCAAAAACACTAACAAATTAAAATCACACAATTACACTTACTAACTAAATTTACACATTACACATTTTTACAAGTCAAAATCTACAGTCATTCCAATTCAGTAACTATTGAAACCTGTTTGCTTTCTTAGTTCTCCAACGTTTTTATAATATATTCCGTTAGAAGATAGGTTTTTCCATATTGTACCAAAAACTCCATTTAAAACCATTAAAAATCTGTAAATAAAACTTGTCAGTTTTTTAATTACACTTCATGGATCTGTTATTTCGTCTTATTACGACGGAATTTTCTAAAACTTTTAAAACTTTATATGGGCCTACATACTTTTCGCTTGACTTACGAGTATCTCTCTTATCATTCTCAACAAGAATTAAATCACCTTTCTTAAATTCCTTTACATTACAATTTATTTTGTTGCCATGTCTTACTTTTGCTTTTGTTTTCTTACTTAACATAATACTTTTAGCTTCTGATTCCATTCTTACTAATTTAAGCTGTAATTCTTGAGTATAATCTGTTGTAGTTTTAATAGTAGGGGAGGTGACCGCAAGAATACCTGAGTCATCGAGTCAATGGAAATTTGACCCACTACCTTATAGTAAATGACGAGACATTTACAAAACTGATGGTCGGACGTACTTTTTCTGGACCGTTCGGTACGAAAAGGGGTACTTCCGGTACCGGTTTTTGGTGTTAGGTTAAGATATTGGATCAATGGATAATTTTAAAAGTAGTGGCCAGAGTTTTTGTAGCTGATTTCAAAACCACCGGTCGGACAAAAAAAAATTGGTGCCGTTCTGCTTGTCCGACCATATAGAAAACCGTTATTTGAAAGATGAGATTTTCTACATTAAGAATCCAGTGGTCGGACAAACTTTACTTGGACAATATTCCCAGTCCGACCATTTTTAATGAAAAAAAGTCATTAAAAAATAATTAAAACACATTTTTTTTTATTGTAAAATCTTTTAAATTTTATATTTTTTTATGAGATGCTAATACTATAAAAAATGGTACCAAATAAAAGTCTAGACTAACTTCTTTATAAATTTATATGGCGTGGAAAAGTTTTATCGTAGCTAAATCACTTGTCAGACTACTTTTAATTCAAAAAAAATCATTAAATTAAGATTATTTGTTTTTCAACTTTCAATATTTTTCAAATATCAGTTCTAGGAAAAGTTTTTTTTATACAAAATTGAAAAGTATGTAAATATTTTAATAATTTAATAATTCAATTATACTTACCCTCACTCAAAACCATTTTAGTTATTCTTAAAGCAGTTCTTGGAAAACAACACAAACAAATCGTTTCTTTCAAAATATGTAGTTATCTAATTTTTTTTTCACTCTTTACATATTTCAACATTCTTTCGTTCTTAAAACACTTAAACACTTTGCATAAATTAATACGATATAACAAAACAATTAGACCATTACAAAAAAGAATAAACAAAAAAAAATAAAATTAATTAATACATACATATGTATAGTGTAGATAGTTTGTAGGTACATATTATATGTATGTACAGGGTGAGTCATGAGCAGTGCGACAAAATGCTAGGGCGTGTAGGTTGCGTTGAGACAAGAAAAAAATCGTATGGGAAGGTGGTCTATTCCCCCCGTTTAGCCGGAAGGGGCAATTTTCGAAAAAATTGACTTAAAATGGAAAAAAAATATTTAAAATCAACGGCTTCATTCACAATACTTTGCGATATCTTTTTGAAAAGCTAACAACTTTTTCTTTCATGCTGTTTTCAAATAAATCTATTCTATGAAATAGCTTTGTATATGAAAACTATAGTACTATCATGGCGAATATTTTTTTAGGGTTGCAAAGGTCCTGGTGGTGGCGCTTCAAAATGTGAGGTGTAAAATTCGATTTGGGGAGTCTTTAAGCGTCAAAAATTGGTGGTAGGGGCAAGAGGAGACTATTTTTTGGATAATTGCATCCAAAAAATTACAATAAATATCATTTAAAACCTCCATAAGCCCTCCGCAAAAAAAAGAGTAAGGGATGCGCAGACACACTAGATGTCGCCCCATTCGACTTCCACCATGATAGTACTATAGTTTATGTATACAAAGGAAATAGTTATTAATTGAATATATTAATTTTCAAAGTCAAAATTTTCGAAGATTATACCTCGTTTTGCCAACATTTTGGCAAAATTCATTTTCTTGAAAATATTCTTCTGAGAGCTAAAAAAATTTTGAGAAGAGATATGAAAAAAAAACTTGATATTGGTGCCTGCCTGGCGACTTGACATACCCTAAGCGGAACGACGGAGTCGCGCGAGCGGGTGTGTCCCCCAAAAAGGGAGTTAAAATTCTGAGCTCCCGTGAAGCGGGCCACCCAAAGTGCTTTTAAACAAAAAAATCCTATTTTTTATCTTTTTTGGGACATTTTTTTTAACGAAAAACCAACTTTTATATTTAAATGCATTTTGCGGGTAAACTAAGCGTCGTAGACCCCCTAAACTTGACATCTTCAAACTTGATTTTTGGCTTAAGTAGGCATCCGACAAAAATAAAAATTATATATTCGTAATCTAGAGAATTCCACCTTTTAATCGACGTATCGCATCATATGAAAAAAGAAAAAACAATTTTTATTTTAAAACGACGAAATAATCCAACCAACCAACAAAACAGTCCAACCAGCGACCACCCATTGAAAATCAAATTTTATCTCTTTACAACCTATGTATTTGCAATTTTGCATTGAGTTCTAATAAGAACTGAATTAATTTTCGGAACGTAACTCCTATTTATACTTTTTGTTGGATGCTCATAATAGGCTTCAGCCAAGCAGAGCTTTTTTATTTTCAATGATTCTCACCGAATCGAGTGACCTAAACAAATTATTTTATAGTTGTTGTAAATAACCCGTGAATTTTTTCCCAAATCTCGTTGCTTCTCGGATAATCGAGTGACCTTAGCATAAGTATTGACAGTGCTATCTTTAAAAATTACAAAAGGGGAGGAGTCATGATATTAATTGGCTAAATTCAATTTAATGCGATGTCGTTTAGTAGTAAAATAGTCGGGATTTCGTGATTCGGGATTTTGTGAAAAAAAACGCTTCAAGATTTTCATCATCATACTATAAAGTGATGTTGGCACTACATATACTAAATCTATTTGATCTACCAATCCCTACAAAGTTTGTTGTTTCTTGGAAATTAACGTCTTCTTCATATATAAATTTTTTATTTTAAATTTTAAGTATATATTTAAAAGGAAAAACTAGAGCACTTATTAACTGTGTAACACTTCTCACTCTGATTTTTCTTCCATATATCCGTCTTATGTACCAGTTGTTCTCCCTTAATAAATAAATAAAAAATTATAAAATATGCATGTCGATTACAGAATCCGCAAAACTCGATCCGCAATGATTCACAGTGTAGTGTTCTCTTTTCTTCTCACGATAAATGAATAGGTGGGAAACAGAGCTCTAACTGCGGATCGAGTTTTGCGGATTCTGTAATCGACATGATAGTATAAATAAAACATGAACATACCACTCTTCAAGATACCAGAATATCCTATATTTATTTTTTTTTCAATGATTCACTTTTCTTCCTTCAAGATTCCAAAATAGGTAACTACTATTTAATTTTTTTGAAAATTATTCAATTTTCTTCCTTTTTTGAGAATATCCAATAATTATGTAGTTATGTAAATCCAATTGTCTCCGTTTCTTGAGATTACCTAATTCGATTTTGGAAAAAAAAAAAACAATCAAGAGTTGTCGTTTACAGGTGACTAGAAAGGGCTGCTGTTCTGTTCGTGCGTTGTCGGTGTAAAATTCGATTTGGGGAGTCTTTAAGCGTCGAAAATTGGTGGTAGGGGCAAGAGGAGACAATTTTTTGGATTATTGCATCCAAAAAATATCAATAAATATCATTTAAAACCTCCCTAAGCTCTCCGCAAAAAAAAAGAGTAGGGGTTGCACATACACTTTAGATGTCGCCCCATTCGACTTCCACCATGATAGTACCTTTGTACATGAAAACTATAGCACTCTCATGGTGAAAATTTTTTTGGAGGACACGTTGTTGTTTGGTGGCGCTGTTGGCTGGAGTGGAGAATTGCATGCAAAAGAGTAAGGGAGAAAATCCATTTTTTTCTAGTTTCTTCATTGACAAAATTTTTTGTTTGCTCTGTTTTTTTTTCTTGCCTACATACGAATGCAATTTTTTCTTCGGTTTGTGCGAGAAAGAAAAGTATGTGTATGTGTTTATAAAATGAAGATATGTACATTGTATATAGATTTGCATAGTACTCTCATGAACACGTTCCACACGTCGGCCATCTAGCGATCACATCACTTACTAATTTTTTGGTTGCTGTTTCTGTGTATATACAAGTGCGCCCTCAAACGACCACATCACACAACGATTGGAACGTGTTCATGAGAGTACTATGCAAATTGATATACAATGGATATGTATTGTAACGAAGATTAGTTAACTACTTTTGAATCATAACATAACGACTTTTACATTCGAACTATATCGATTCTAGAATGCGATTACAGCGCCATCTAGTGCCTTTGCGATTTAAAACAACCTGCTATGAGCTTTGAATGAGCATTTTCGAACATTGGTAAATGTCGAAGCCCGAAGGGGAATTATTCCATCTATCTGTCAGAATAGAAAGATTGAGATACAGGTTCTAAAGATTTCTATTGCTTTCGGGATTAGACCAGAACCAGATATTTCCCTATATAAGGTTGATGGCGCTACCGATTGGAAAGTTTATTTTTGAAAGTGAAAGAATACAGTTCGTATAAAGTGTTGTGCCAGTGATTAATAAAAAAGATTTCAATTGAAGTAAAGTGTGTTTTATTTTAAATGTAATAAGAAGAAGTTAAGAAATAAAGTAAATAAGTTTTTATTGCGGACCCTTAGCAGAATATTACATTGGTGTTAGAAGTGGAATAAAACTTATATTGTCTGTGCATTTAGATAATTTGTGGTGATAAAAAAAAAAAAATATATATACGTGTGTGTGTTTTGATAAAACAAAGAAAAAAAAAAAAAAAAAAAAAGTGACTGTGCATAAAGAAGGAAAATAAAAGCAAAATGGGTAAGACAGTGATTGAATTGAATTGTGTTGAACTTAAGGCAGAGCCGAATAAACGAAGCCTTCCTACTGCTGGAAGAAAAGCTGACCTCATAATTCGTCTGCAAGAGGACTTAAGTCAACGCGGAGAAGACCCAGACATATTCCTATTCGAAATAGAAATGCCTGAAGAACAAGTAAGCACTGGTGTCGACTTGTCGGCAATGATGGTACTTCTCATTAGCAAGCTCGAAGAACAACGTACAGAACAAAAGAACAAACTGGAACAAATGGAAAAACAACAAAAGAATCTACTCGAAGAACAACGGACAAAACAAAAGTGTGAACAACAGAACCTTCTCGAACAAATGGAAAAACAAAAGCATCTTCTCGAAGAACAACGTGTAGAACAAAAGAACCTTCTCGAAGAACAGAAGAATCTCATCGAAGGTAAGCTTGATGCCTTTGAGAACAAGTTCGCTACTATTGATGGACGTTTTGATTGCGTCGAAAAGCAATTTTCAAAAGTAGACGCAAAGCTCGAGAGTGTTCAAGAAAAATTCGAAGGCAAAATACAAAGCATAACAGACGAATTAGACGAAGTTCGAAAAATTAAGATTAGGGAAAGTGTTGGCGATTACCCAAGGAAGAAGGAAATACATCCACCGACTTTTGACGGGCAAACTTCTTGGTCGATCTATAAAAAACAGTTTGAGGCAGCCGCAGCGACAAATGGCTGGGATGAAGAAGACAAATTTATAGCTCTGACGGTTGCCCTCAGAGGATCTGCTGCTGAACTGCTGCAAACCATCCCAGCAGATAAGAATGGTAACTTCAGTGCTCTTGTTCAGGCCATAGACAAACGCTTTGGAAATGGCCATATGCAAGAAGTCTTCCGCGTCCAACTGAATACTAGAGTCCAGAAAAGAGGAGAAACTCTGCAGCAACTTCAAGCGGATATTGAACGGTTGGCGCATCTCGCATATCCAGCTGCAGCGGATGAAATCGTCAACCAACTTGCAACAGAAGCCTTCATCCGTACTGTATCTGACATCAACTTACAGCGAGCAATTAGAACTGCTGGAAAACGTACGCTTCCTGAAGCTTTAGCGTTTGCTCTGACTATGGAAGCGGCAGAACAAGCTTCCCAAGGAGTTCATCGAGTCAGAGAAGTTGAAGTTGAACACTCCTGCTCAACTTGTTTCCCAGACGGGAAACGAGTAAGAACCAACTTCGAGGGGCAGAAGCTGGTTTCTGGTATCGATGGCCCCAGAAACACTATCCAAGTCTCACAGACTAAACGAGACAACAAAAGCCTGACAGTGGAGGCAATAATAAACAATAAGAAACACGTGGCTACAATCGACACCGGTGCCACCGCCTCCATTGTACGAAGAGACTTGGTCAAGATGTCTTGGATACACAACACCAATAGCTACCGTCTGAAGACCGCCACAGGAGAGGCAGCAAAAGTATATGGTGAGGTTCATCTTATGATCCGTTTGGCAGAACTAGAGTTTTTGCATCTATTCCTGGTAGCGGATATATGTGCCGAGTGCATCGTTGGAATCGACTTCATGAAGGAGCTTGGAATAATTTTGGATATCGGTAAACAAGTTCTTAAGTACCAAAATGTGGAGATTCCGATGGTCTATGGCAACGAAAACTCAACAACTATCAGGACCTTCATCAAAGAAGACATTTGCTTGCCTGCTTCTTCGGAAGTATTCGTATGGACGAAACTAAAGGGTGACTTTGGAAGCCATCGATACCTTATGGTGGAACCAGATGCGGAACAACGTTCCCAAAACATCATGGTAGGGAAGACTCTGGTGGCACCAAAGAACAACATGGTGCCTGTACGGATACTGAACATCAAACCGTACGAAATTAAGCTCAAGAAGGGATAAGTAGTTGGCCAATGTGAACCTGTATCCTGCGATTACTAAGATCACCGAAGCGGAAACAAAGAAGCCCCTGAGCTTTGACAGATTAAAAGACCAAATTCTGAAGTCATCAAGTCTGAGTCAACATCAGTTTATTGTTGCTGGAGATCTTCTTCATGAGTATGCTGATATATTTTCTTCACCCAATGGACAATATGGTCGAACACAACTAGTACGGCATCGAATTGATACAGGAGATGCAAGACCAATTCGCCAACCAGCAAGACGTCTCCCTCTAGCAAAACAAACTGAAGTTGAAGAAATGATATCGACAATGAAGAAAGATGGGGTAATCGAAAATTCCAAAAGCCCTTGGGCATCACCAGTCGTTCTTGTCAAAAAGAAGGATGGAAGCACTCGATTTTGTGTAGACTACCGAAGACTGAACGACGTGACAAAGAAAGATAGCTACCCTCTACCCAGAATCAGCGACACCTTAGACGCGATGGAAGGAGCCCAATGGTTTTCAGCTTTGGATTTGAAGAGCGTTTATTGGCAAGTCGAAATTTACCCAGAAGATCGGGAAAAGACGGCGTTCTCCACAGGAAACGGTCTGTGCCAGTTTAATGTGATGCCATTCGGACTATGCAACGCTCCAGCAACTTTTGAGCGTTTGATGGAGTGCGTTCTACACGGACTTACCTGGAAATCTTGCCTGGTCTACCTGGACGATGTCATTGTGTACGGAAAAACATTTGACGAACATTGTAAAAAACCTTAAAGCTGTTTTCCAGAGGCTTCGAGAGGCACATCTAAAGTTAAATCCTAAGAAATGTTCGTTTTTCAAGACCGAAGTTAAATATTTGGGACATATCATCTCATCCCAAGGAGTAAAAACTGATCCTGAGAAAGTTGACACTGTAAAGAATTGGCCAACGCCTCAGGACAAACATCAACTCCGGAGCTTTCTTGGTCTGGCCACGTATTATCGGCGTTTCGTAAAGGATTTTGCTAAGATCGCCAAAAGCTTGCATCATCTTACTGAAAAGGGGAAGCCGTTCAAATGGTCAGGTGAGTGCGAGAAAAGCTTTCAAGAACTAAAACTGCGTTTATGTAATGCACCTGTACTGGCCTATCCGACTCCAGGAAAACCTTTCATCATCGACGCTGATGCAAGTAACGTAGGAATTGGAGCTGTACTATCGCAAGTACATGACGGAGAGGAAAAAGTTGTCGCCTATTACAGCAAGGTACTCTCGAAGCCAGAAAGGAATTATTGCGTTACAAGGAGGGAACTTCTCGCTCTGATACTGGCAAAAAAGCACTACCATAAGTACATCTATGGACAAAAGTTCCTTCTTAGAACAGATCATGGTGCGCTCAATTGGCTTTTAAACTTCAAAAATCCAGAAGGTCAAGTAGCAAGATGGATCGAGAGGTTGCAGACGTATGACTATTAGATTCAACATCGAAGAGGAAAGCTGCATTCAAACGCAGACGCGCTATCCCGGCGAGCGTGTAAACCAGACTGTAAGCATTGCACACACCAAGAAGAAAAGGAAATGATCATTCTTGCCTGGAAATAACACCAAGAGAAACCAGAATGGTGTGATATCTCCTACCGAAGTCCGGCTCTCAAAGCATATTGGGCACAATGGGACTCGCTTCATGTACAAGAAGGGGTATTAAGGCGTAAGTGGGAATCCGCAGACGGTAAATCTTATGTGATGCAGCTAGTCGTACCTCGGTCAAAGGTTAACGACGTACTTCAAGAGATGCATGATGGAACTTCTGGAGGTCATTTGAGAGTGAAAGAGACGCTGGAAAAGGTACGACAACGATTCTACTGGCTACACGCAAGAGATGACGTCGAAAGATGGTGCCGAAAATGTGATACTTGTGCTGCTAGCAAGGGACCAGTTAGAAAAATTCAAAGTAAAATGCAGCAGTATAATGTGGGCACACCTTTTGAGAGAATTGCAATAGATGTCGCGGGTCCTTTTCCTCAAACTAACAACGGAAACCGATACATCCTTGTAGTCATGGACTATTGCAGCAAGTGGCCTGAAGCGTCATCCCAAACCAAGAAACCAAAACAGTTGTGGATCAAATTGTCTTCAATTGGGTGAGCAGGTTCGGTGTTCCCATAGAGCTTCATTCTGACCAAGGAAGGAACTTCGAATCTAAAGTCTTTCAGGAAGTTTGCTCTCTCCTTGGCATTAAAAAGACAAGAACAACACCGCTCCATCCACAATCTGATGGGATGGTTGAACGATTCAACAGAACTCTTAAAGAACATCTGTCGGAGGTTGTCGGCGACTACCAACGAGACTGGGACCGACATATCCCATTGTTTCTTATGGCATATCGAAGTGCAACCCATAGCTCGACAGGAAAAACACCATCGGAAATCCTGTTCGGATCAACTATACGGCTGCCAAGTGAAGTGAAATTTGGTTGTCATCCAAATGAGTCACAGGGATTAGAGGAATATGTGGATGACCTCAAGAAAAGGCTTATTGACATTCATCAACAAACAAGGACAAATATAAAATTGTCTAGTGATCGGATGAAAACAAGATACGACGCAAGAGTGACAGCAACGGGATTTCAAGAAGGAGACCTTGTGTGGTTTTACAATCCTCATCGACAAAAGGGGCTATCACCAAAACTCCAACAAAACTGGGAGGGCCCATATACTGTGGTGAAAAGAATCAATGATGTGGTTTACCGTATACAAAGAGGCGTAAGAGGCAAACTTAAAGTAGTTCACGCTGACCGGTTACATCGATATAACGGTGAAAGAGGTGATGAAATTGTTCGGGACGATCAATTCTAAGAGGGGGCAATGTAATGAAGATTAGTTAACTACTTTTGAATCATAACATAACGACTTTTACATTTGACCTATATCGATTCTATAATGCGATGACAGCGCCATCTAGTACCTTTGCGATTTAAAACAACCTGCTATGAGCTTTGAACGAGTTTTGAATGAGCTTTTTCGAACATTGGTAAATGTCGAAGTCCGAAGGGGAATTATTCCATCTATCTGTCAGAATAGAAAGATCGAGATACAGGTTCTAAAGATTTCTATTGCTTTCGAGATTAGACCAGAACCAGATATTTCCCTATATAAGGTTGATGGCGCTACCGATTGGACAGAGTTTATTTTTGAAAGTGAAAGAATAAAGTTCGTGTAAAGTGTTGTACCAGTGATTAATAAAAGTGATTTCAATTGAAGTAAAGTGTGTTTTATTTTAAATGTAATAAGTGGAAGTTAAGAAATAAAGTAAATAAGTTTTTATTGCGAACCCTTAGCATAATATTACAGTACTATAGTTTTCATATGCAAAGCATAAAGGCGAGGCAATACAGTATAGCTTTGTATATGAAAACTATAGTACTATCATGGCGAGTTTTTTTTAAGGTTGCAAAGGTCCTGGTGGTGGCGCTGCAAAACTTGAGGTGTAAAATCCGATTTGGGGAGTCTTTAAGCGTGGATAATTGCATCCAAAAAATATCAATTAATTATCATTTAAAACCTCCATAAGCTCTCCGCAAAAAAAAAGAGTAAGGGTTGCAGGCATACATTAGATGTCGCCCCATTCGACTTCCATCATGATAGTACTATAGTTTTCATATACAAAGAGTATAGCCCTTTCTCGTTCTTATTCATAGTCCATTTCGTAGTCTCCAATCTGAAGGAATTCTTCCATTTTTAGTCTCCAATCTCAAGAAATGTCTCCATTTCTTAGACTCCAACCGCAAAGAGTCTCTCCACGAGAAAATTAAATTCAAAATAAATAGATGTCGTTATGTTCGTTTTTCACCATGAGAGTACTATAGTTTTCATATACATAGGTATTAAGGCGTAAGTGGGAATCTGCAGACGGTAAATCTTATGTGATGCAGCTAGTCGTACCTCAGTCAAAGGTTAACGACCTACTTCAAGAGATGCATAATGGAATGTAGGTCATTTGGGAGTGAATAAGGCGCTGGAAAAGATACGACAACGGTTCTTTTGGCTACATGCAAGAGATGACGTCAAAAGATGGTGCCGAAAATGTGATACTTGTGCTGCTAGCAATTGACCTGGTAGAAAAATTCAAAGTAAATTGCAGCTGTATAATGTGGGCACACCTTTTGAGAGAATTGCAATAGACGTCGCGGGTCCTTTTCCTGAAAATAACAACGGAAACCGATACATCTTTGTAGTCATGGATTATTTCAGCAAGTGGCCTGAAGCGTCATCCCAAACCAAGAAACCAAAACAGTTGTGGTTCAAATTGTCTTCAATTGGGTGAGCAGGTTTGGCGTTCCCATGGAGCTACATTCTGACCAAGGAAGGAACTTCAAATCTAAAGTCTTTCAGGAAGTTTTGCTCGCTCCTTGGCATTAAAAAGACAAGAACAACACCGCTCCATCCACAATCTGATGGGATGGTTGAACGATTCAACAGAACGCTTAAAGAACATCTGTCGAAGGTTGTCGGCGACTGCCAACGAGACTGGGACAGACATATCCCATTGTTCCTTATGGCATATCGAAGTGCAACCCATAGCTCGACAGGAAAAACACCATCGGAAATCCTGTTCGGATCAACTATACGGCTGCCAAGTGAAGTGAAATTTGGTTGTCATCCAAATGAGTCACAGGGAACAGACGAATATGTGGATGACCTCAAGAAAAGGCTTATTGACATTCATCAACAAACAAGGACAAATATAAAATTGTCTAGTGATCGGATGAAAACAAGATACGACGCAAGAGCGACAGCAACGGGATTTCAAGAAGGAGACCTTGTGTGGTTTTACAATCCTCACCGACAAAAGGGACTATCACCAAAACTCCAAGAAAACTGGGAGGGCCCATATACTGTGGTGAAAAGAATCAATGATGTGGTTTACCGTATACAAAGAGGCGTAAGAGGCAAACTAAAAGTAGTTCACGCTGACCGGTTACATCGATATAACGGTGAAAGAGGTGATGAAATTGTTCGGGACGATCAATTATAAGAGGGGGGCAATGTAACGAAGATTAGTTAACTACTTTTGAATCATAATATAACGACTTTTACATTCAAACTATATCGATTCTCGAATGCGATGACAGCGCCATCTAGTGCCTTTGCGATTTAAAACAACCTGCTATGAGCTTTGAATGAGCTTTTTCGAACATTGGTAAATGTCGAAGCCCGAAGGGGAATTATTCCATCTATCTGTCAGAATAGAAAGATCGAGATACAGGTTCTAAAGATTTCTATTGCTTTCGAGATTAGACCAGAACCAGATATTTCCCTATATAAGGTTGATGGCGGTATTTTATTTTAGTTATTTTTGAAAGTGAAAGAATAAAGTTCGTGTAAAGTGTTGTGCCAGTGATTAATAAAAGTGATTTCAATTGAAGTAAAGTGTGTTTTATTTTAAATGTAATAAGTGGAAGTTTAAAAATAAAGTAAATAAGTTTTTTATTGCGAACCCTTAGCAGAATATTACAATATGGTAAATCTTCGAGATTTGTACAAGATTTATGGATAATCTACTTAAATCGCGATTTAGCTCTTGGTGAAAACGTAGTATAAGGCTGTAAGCCATTGGGTTCAGGCAGAATATTGAAATGATTTAACAGATTAAATGAATTTGAATAGTTGTGCGTCAAGAGTCCACAAACTACATATAGTACGTTTGAAA
Organism: Syrphus vitripennis; assembly: GCA_958431115.1. Lineage (NCBI taxonomy): Eukaryota > Metazoa > Arthropoda > Insecta > Diptera > Syrphidae > Syrphus > Syrphus vitripennis. Next base: position 69,271,540 of record OY288109.1, on the reverse strand, counting down.
GCTTCACTTTTGAATATAGACACAGAACTGTAAACTATGGGGTTCACGCAATATATAAATAAAAATCTGTGACCTTTCGGTATTGCACTTAACATATATATTTTTGCCCATTCTCCTTTGATTGGAATTAGCGAAGCATTTTATACAGCATTTATTACAATCCTTTTTAAGATGTCGGATTTTTTTCCCACACCACCCAAGAAACTTGGTTTTTATATAATTATGTACATAGTTAATTGATAGTGTTATACGTTTTTTTTTAATTAAACCACATTTGTATTTTAATAGTTAGTTAATAAACAACTTAACATTAAGAACAAGAATAGTCGACTGGCTATAAGGATTTGCAAACTAGCAGCTTACAAGACTGGACTGGAGATTTAGACTTACGATAAAGCTTAATCTCTCCAGCATTATCTTATATGTACCTACCAAAGGTCCAAAGATTATGTTTTAAGGAGAAATTTATATAAAAGTGTATTACAGACTTAATTTTTGATCTACAAACAGTGAGTGTGCTGAATAAGAACCCAACTATTAAATGGGTGGAATAGGTGCAATTAGGTCTTAAAGTCAAAAGACCTTCGATTATATGGCAGTATAGAAAATAATTTTCTTAACATAAACAATAAAAAAAATGTTGGCCATATCAAAAAACGTTATTTTTGCTACACCACCATCTCTGGAACCATTTTTCTCAAAATCTATTAATGGTCTCTAAATCTTTTTTGTACGTATATACTTTGTATATATAAACTATAGTACTATCATGGCGAGTTTTTTTTTAGGGTTGCCCTGACCCTTGTGGTGGCGCTGCAAAATGTGAGGTGTAAAATTCGATTTGGGGAGTATGTATGTGTGCGAGTTTATATGTATGCAACAGTGGGGGGTGTATGGGGGGGCATGTTGCCCCCTGCAACCCTCCTGCTTGGGCCCACTGTAGGATTTGGGGTAGGTGCGAGGTTGGGTGTATGACACACCGAGGTGTGTATGGGTGGTGCAACCCCCCTGCTTGGCCTCACTATAGGATTTGGGGTGCGCGCAACATGGGGTGGGTGCTAGGTGGGGTGAATGCAAAGTTTCTTTTGCATTTAAATAAGCTGGATTTAAGAAAAAATAATTTATCCTAGTATATCTTAATCCATATTCGATTAATACTACGAGTATCAAAATAAGACTACGCAAATACTCAAGCAAGGAAAAAATAATTTAATTAAAATATTTTTTTTGGTAATTTTCTCAAGAACTAGAAGACATGAAATCATCTAGTTTTCAGTTTTTGATCAAAAACAAATTAAAGCAATGAGTTCTAAAAAAAAATAACAGTAGGTAATGTTAAAGTTTTGAAAAATTACACTTGAAACCTTATTTTTAACTTTTTTTTTTTGCCCAAATTTTGAGTTTAAAACAATTTTTTTCAAAAACCATACATATTTTTGACTTGATTCAAAAACTGGCTAATAGACAGAAGTGTTGGCTTAAAAAATTTATAATTATTTGTTTTCCATTTAACGTAAATATTTTTTTAAATTGCCCCTACCGCCTAAACGGCGGGAGATATACCCCCCTCCAATACTAAAAAATGCTTGTATTTTCGTGTTCTAGAAAAATCCGTTAACATTTCTCGGCGCCCCGGTTACCATACTCCCCCCCGTATTTTTTTGTGCGACGAAGAATACTTAAGAACACCATAATATAGCTAAGTATAACAGTTGCAAAAAAAAAATAGAAATTTTGGATACTTGAAAAGTGACTGTGAAAATATCCATGGGATCTGGTTCCAGCATTTGAACATCAAATTACCAGAACAAGGTCATGCAAGTAAAGTTTTTTTCAAAATCATAAATCATAAAATGACTGTGAAAATATCCATGGGATCTGGTTCCAGCATTTGAACATCAAATTACCAGAACAAGGTCATGCAAGTAAAGTTTTTTTCAAAATCATAAAGTGGCAAGCTATACCCTATGCAAATTACCTTTGTAAATATATATAATTTTTTTATATAAATTGTTTTCATATACAAAGAAATTACTAAAATAGAAGTATAACAGAAATGTTCACCTTAATTCACCAAACCGAATGCCAGAACCAGAAATGAAATTCACCATTTTCTTTTCTGAGGTGGATTTTGAAGATTAACCTCCGGTGTTAAATCGAATCATACTTTTAGTGGTTCCACATTTTATATTCATTTTTTTGGCCGTTGGCATTTGATTCAAATATTTAACTTTTATTAATTTTTATTATTATTTTGTGGTAAATTTTTCTTTTTTTTATGTATTTATTATTAAAGGTGCTGGGAATTTAAAAGGGAAAAAAAGTGAGTGTCGTAGTAGCACTCAGTCGACTGGTCGAAGTTGGTTTCCTCCGACCATTTATGCTACGATATCCGAGCACGAAAGAAAAAGGTGCATCCACCTACGGAGCGCTCTTTAGGCAGGTTACGTGGTGAAGGGTAAGCGACTGTTTGGGACTACAGCTTAAGGGGAGTCTGACGATACATAAGCTCTCCAGACTCCAGGAAAGGTGAGGGTTACTATCTCTGCAACAACAACTAGCAGAGCTCTAAGGTTATCGGTGAGGTAAGAAAACGCTGAGAAGAAAATGATAGATCGTGTTGGCAGGAAATTTTGTTTTGTAGCGAGGTGAGGTTTTACGAATTGGCAAGATCCCCCCCTATATCCGGCGAGCTAAGCCGTGCCACGCCAGCGTGCCACTTCCTCTTTCGTAAAACATTCTTTCCTATCTCATTCTATCCGGCCCTATCCCTTCCCTACTAGTGACGTTTCAGGTTTTGGCATGTCCAGTCCTCCGTCTCTCAGACGACCTGTTCCTTCTCTCTCCATATCCCTATCCCTAAATCCTCATCCAGTTGCCCGTTAAAATGTATACATTTTTATAATGTTTTATTAATAATTCATTTTCAGTTTTATTAAAATCAGTGCAAACAGGAGGGATACAAGCCAACTTCAAACCCAATGGCGTGGCACCAAAATGAGGTTAAAATCAAATATATCTAATTATAAAAGAAGCTTAAAGGCGACGGGCGGTGGGCCATCACCCAAACCACTTGATCCCGAAGACGAAGCAATTATCAATCTTATACCTCAGGAATTTGAGGAAGGAGAAAATGAGTTTGACTGCGATTCCTTGGTAACAAAATACTTATATGCATTGGTACATTATATTCATTTAGTAATCAAATATGTTATTTTGTCTCACTAAATAGATGATGAAGGAAAATTTATCCAGTCAAGGAAATACATCCATCTTTGGAGCCGCAGGAAAAACATTAAAAAAATCCATTGGTAGGTGCATTTGAAAACAAATTAAAATAAACAAATTAGTGCCTATCATGTTTTGAATTTCATTAGAATGTATCTAATGAATTTGAGGAAATTGAATTCTTTTCGGATCGAACGGTGGCTATGATTTTTAGCATATTTTCCTGCGAAAATCCACATTTTTTTTTTGAACTCCTCATTTCTGAGGCTCAATGGATCGAACATTTTTTTACACACTCCGTTACAACCGTTAAAACCATTAAAATCATTTAAAAAAGAAAGAAAGTTTAAAGGCATTTTGGTTATTTGATACTTTATTTCTTCTTGATAATTTTTTTTAATGTGCTGTCAAAATGACAGTTTGGTACTAAAACGGCTTTATGTAGGCTTTAACGCAACCTCTAAACGCGTTTAGCTTAAAATCCCTATATTTAACGTTACATAGCCTTTATGAATAACTTTTTGACGTTTAGAGCCAATGTTACTTTACGCAACCTCTATGTGGCGTTTATAAATACGATTGTATATATACAATGCACCACTATTACCCCAAACAAGTGGCTCGTGACTCAAACCCTTCAAGCAAAATGACGGACTTAATTTTCTCGACTCGCTTGGATCCTTCCAAAATTGAGTTTCTCACTTAAACCTACCATACTTTTTTTGTCTGGTAGGCATTTTGTTGTTTTTTCCCTCCTACTCTTTTTTTATGCACTCACAAGGTAGAACAGTATTTTTTACTGACATGGGGAGATGATAAATTACCAGAGAACTCCATTTAAGTGAAAGCAGTTCAAATTGCTCAAACAATATTTTGTTTCCCGATGATTCAGTAAATAATCTAGGAAAAGATATAATGAATAATGGAATGGATAGTCGGATATAACATTACGAATGAGGCAGCTAATTTAAAAGCGATTATCATTCATTATTTTTTTTTTTTTTTTGATGCTTTCCCGATGCGTTTGGTGTCGTTTCTCGCTGAGTCTGTGAACTCTCTGTCTCTCACAATACATGCGCAAAATAAGTATGGTGATTTATTTATATTACAACACATGCACAAGTAGGTCTGCAGTGATTCTAATTTCCTTACTAATCAGAGCAGTAAAACGCAGTTTTGAGGATCCACTGTTCAATCTTGTTTGCTTGAAAGGGGGGCACCCTTAAAGCAAACTGCGTTTTACGGCTCTGATTAGTATGGAAATTCGAATCACCGCGGACCCACTTGTGCATGTGTTGTGATATAAATAAATTCAGCATACCCATTTTGCGTACAGTTCACAGACTCAGTGAGAAACGAAACCAAAACGCATCGGGAAAGCAGCCAAAAGAATGATGAAAGATAGGTTAGGTTAGGTTGATTGGGCTGACAGTTGGTTCTGTTACCGTCACACTTACATCCATGTATGTAGATCCATTGTGATACCCTGAAGTGTTATCACTTCTTGTGAACGTTAACCTATGAATCCGATGGTTCGTCTAGCCATTTGGAGGTCTTGAAGAAGTTCAGTAAGCTATTGCTTGAGAGTTCTGATAGTTCTTCTAATTCGTCAAACAAGTAGTTGCCTAGGGTTTTTTCCTAGTGTGGCAGAGTGCTGGACAATGAGAAAGAAAGTGAGCTGTGTCTTCATGCTCATATTCGTCGCCATAACCTCTGCAGAGATCGTCGGTATTGAGCCCCATTTTTTTTATATGGTAGCCAAGCAGGTTGTGTCCCGTTATTATGCTTATAAGGTATCTTAATGAAGGTTTATTAAGAACTAAAATTCTATCAGACCTTTTCTTATCGTATCTAGGCCATAGTTTCCTGGTAATAATACAGGTTTATAGGAGGTTCCATCTTTTGTTGGATTTTTGAACAAATATGTTACCGACGTTTTGCTTCAGTTCACTACCAAGATCATTGATAAGAAGTATAGGAAGAAGCATGTCGAGAAAAAAGTGAAGTAGTTTTCATAATTGTGTGAGTTACACAAACACAAATGCATTGACACAGGGTTGGAATAAATAATCACCTTGATTACAGAATCCGATGAATGGTCTGCGGATGGCTTCCGACAATTTTTTCAGTTTTTACTATTAGAGAATGCCCTGCAAGAAATTTCAGAAATGTCGGTAAAGTAATTTGAATTTTGTTCATTTATGAAATACTTAAGAGGCCTCCGGACGAATTTTGGAGAAAAATTGAAAATTGGCAAATTTGGTTCCAATTATTCTCAGCCTAGAAGCCATGTATTTCCAAAATTTAAATTGCACATAAAAGAATGTCATTTTTGCTTCAAATTGTTCGAGCTACATTTTTGATTTTGGATTTTGTTTTTGTTTTATTTAAAAACTCCAGTAGCAGGTTTTGTAAAAACCACGTAAACTGCCAAAATGGTTCCAATTTCCTGGAAAATTGGAGAAGAGTACATACATAATATGTATATCATTTTAAAGGTAATGATTAGGCCTTAAATCTGTTCGAGACCGATTTTTGAATTTCGTCCTTGTTTTTGAAATATTATCTTTTGAAAAATTACAAATTATCTATTTTTCAACTGTGTTTCTTAGTAACAAAAAATGAACCAAATAACACGAAACTTTTTCATAATGACACACATGTTTCAATAAACAAATTTACTAAAAAAAACTAGCAAAAAAACAAATATTTTGTAAGAAATAACACATTTTCTAAAGGTCTTTTTTCAATAAAAAGTCGTTATTTTCAAATATTTCGAATTTCTAGTAAACTTATTCGCCAATAGATGGCCTAACTTCGAAATGGACATGTTGGTAGACAAAAAGTGTTGAAAGTTGCAACATAAATAAAAAAAAGTATGTATGAAGTAAGTATGAAAGTATGCGAAAGCGAATGGGAGTTTGTGTATTGTATTTAAGGTTCAGATGAGAGTGAGAGCGAGAGGTGCTGGTGCCAATATGTCTACTGTTGGAGTGAAAGGTTTCTTGTGTGGCGTGAACAAGAGTTTGAGGTAGGTCTGGTGATATGCCAGTGAGTGATGCAATATTTTGTATACCTATTTTTTGTTTTTTGCTTTGTGCAGTGATCTAACGAACGATCATTTGAGTGAGCCTTTGGTAAGTACATAAGGAAGAATGACATAATTGTAAGAAAAGGATTTTTACAGCTGATTGTTGTTGCTGTTTGTTGTTTTGTTTTGGACTGAAATTTGTTCCGGCATTTTAACTGAAATTCTAGCAATATGTAATAAATAAGTTTGAATACTTTCAATTCATTATAAATTTTATATTGAACCAAATTTTCAATCCCTCTATGCCTCTAATACTTTCGTTTTCTTTTTTTTTAATTAAAAATATACTCAGTCAAAAGAGTAGTTTTGCAGCAGATATATTTATTATGTCGATTATTTTTAGTATTTCATGAAGAGCTGTTTTTCGAAATTTAAACACAGTTGAAATTTTCACATTATCACATTTTTATTATGATCATTTTTCAAAAACATTCTTCAAAAAACACTTTAAAAGTCAGATCATTTCAAAAAGTCAATTGATTTCTAAAAAAAAAAAAAAAAAAAAAAAAATAATATATACATATGTATGTACATACATATGTACATACCTACATATATTTTCATCATCAAAATAAAAACACAATTTCCTACCCAGATTATCACTTTTATTATTTACCCTCAAAAACTCTTGAAACCACTTCTTTACTATCCAGAATTTTATCCTTATCCTTTACCTAGAAAAAAAAATCAAAACAAATTTTCCTGTCTAAGACAAAAAAAAACTCCACAAATAACACTTCGAGCATCAGAAACAAAAAGAAATTTAACAATATAGGTATGCATGAGTATATTCCTTTCCACACAATTCATTTACAAAAACTTTTTCCATATACGCCATATACCCAAGACGAAATAATGACAAAAATACAAATCGTCCACTCTGGTTTTTGCGCTGCTTGTTCTTATTCAAAGAAGTATAAGTACATTATGTAGGAAAAGGATGGGAACAAAAAACAAGTTGTGTCGCTGTGCTCGCATACCTTTTTTTCTTTCTTTCTCGTATACCTACCACTCCAGAAATGTTTGTTCGAAGTTCAAACATGTTCCTAGGGGTTGGGTGAGCCTTTGTATATGAAAAATATAGTACTATCATGGCGAGTTTTTTTTAGGGTTGCAGAGGTCCTGGTGGTGGCGCTGCAAAATGTGAGGTGTAAAATTCGATTTGTGGAGTCTTTAAGCGTCGAAAATTGGTGGTAGGGGCAAGAGTAGACTATTTTTTGGATTATTGCATCCAAAAAATATCAATAAATATCATTTAAAACCTCCATAAGCTCTCCGCAAAAAAAAAAGAGTAAGGGTTGCCGGCATACACTAGATGTCGCCCCCATTCGACTTCCACCATGAGAGTACTATAGTTTTCATATACAAAGGGTGAGCTTATTAACTTTTGGTTTTTATTCGAACATAAAAATCTTCGAATCTGAGTTCGAACTTTTGTCCGGAGGCCTCTTAACAGTCTTATTTAAAAACGCAACATAGAGCCTACATAAAGTTATGTACTCCTTATAATGCCTCTAAACGCGGAAATGTTATTTATAAAACTTATGCAACGTTACATAGTGCCATAATAAGCTAAACGCGTTTAGGGGTTGAATAGAGCCTACATAAGGAAATTATAGTGACGAAATGTCATTTTGATTAATGTCCATAATTTGTTTTGAATAATTCAAATTAAAAAATAATAAAAGTGACCTTCCAATTTACCTCATTTTTAAATTTTGTCTTCCACAAGTTTTCGGAGGAGTGTCTAAAAAGTTATATTAATTATATTCAAAGATTTGTTCCGCTTATAATACTTACTTTATCGGACGAATCCCAATTGGCTGTACGGATTCGCTTAGCTTTCGGCGGTTCCATTATTTTTTATTTCTTATTTTCTTTGATACTTCTCCTGTTCTCCACCATAGAGAAATTACTTAGGTAAGTAATTTCTCTATGTTCTCCACAAACAGCTGATTTGATAATGACAGTAAAATGAAAAAATGGAATAGATTTTCCCATTTTGGTACTTTTTTGACATAAGCACTGCATAACTATAATTTATAGGAACATTTTTTATAAATACGAATTTATGCAACGTTACATAGCGGCTACATAAACCCTTATGCACTGCATAACTATTCATCTGTTTAGCGAATTCTATTAAATAAGACTGTTAGTCCATTCGAACTCCATATGACTTTTGGCATTTCAAGTCCGCGCCAAAGTTGTTGCGTATGCAACTAAAAAAAGAAATGGATAGCTTGAAATAGTAAGTTTTAATTCATAAACACTTGAGTTTTTGATTATAGTTTTCATTTTTTTGCAAAAAAAGGAACAACAAATAGATTCCAATTCGAGAAAATGGTAGAGGCAATGAAGAGAGAGCTGGATTTTGCTAAAAAATTTGACAAAAAATCGCCACATTTAATACAGGAATTCAGGCGGAACCTGACAGAACTCTTAAATTCTTTTGGCCCTGAGATCAATTTCATTTTTTGATGGAAATCTGATGAAAATTGAAAATTGTTTTGGAGTGTTCCTGGCAAACGAGAGAGAGAGAGTTTATCTTCTGATTTACTTTTTATTCTTTAAAAGGTAGAATCAAACTTTTTCATTTGAAAGCAAAAAAAAAACAGAAAACACCCTCGGAATATAAACAGATTCCCCAGAAACATGTATCTTACATGGAATCGGAGAGGTCATAAATATTGTTGGCCTTATACCTTATCTCCCTCCTATTTCTTCTTAAAGACTGTGTTCGAGCAAATAAGAAAAATGAAATTGAATTCATAAATTTATTTTATTTATCTTATTTATTTAAACATTTATTTACTTTTACTTTTTGTTTACTTTTTATCACTTTTTTCTGACATTTTAATGTCTAAAACTGACAGCATCGATAAGAAAGTTTGAAAATGATAAGGAAGTTTTAAGAAACGGTAATGTAGATCTTCCGGTGGATTTTATAATTATAAATATTTATCGCGGATGTGAGTTGACTGTGGATCGAGTCAACTCCGTGTGAATAAAATTTTGCGGACTCTTTAATCGAGGTGAATAGTTTTACGTTCTGATAAGCGATAAGCATAATGGTGGATTTACGTGTATCTGCATTTGGTTTCTGCAAAAATAAAGGGATGCCAAATAGAAAATTCATGCTTGTTAGATAGAGAGAAAAGAAAAAAATGCAGAAGTTCTTCATTTCTGCATTATAGGAAATTCGAAAAATGCAGAAGTCGAAATTATAGTGAAGACGAACATGTTCCTCTTTATTATAGTGTCTTCTTCTGCATTTTGTATTTTTGACATTTCCACATTTCCTATAATTTTTTGGCGGGTATGCGAAAAACAAAACAAAAACATCACACTGGAATCAAATGTAAGGATGGACCCAGAACTTTCTTTTCTGGCTGGGTTTTGGTTGTGGTTGTTCTTTTTTTCCATCCTAAAATAGAAAGTATGCCAAGGGAGGCGCATGGCATTCCTTTTCATGTCGTCGTTTTCCATTTTAAAAGATTTTAAAAATTTCACAAAAAATTTAAATTTCACTTAGAGCATTGTATATAGATTTGCATAGTACTCTCATGAACACGTGCCACACGTCGGCCACCTAGCGATCACACCCCTAACTAATTTTCTGGTTGCTGTTTCTGTGTATATACAAGTGCGCCCTCAGACGACCACACCCCACAACACAAAAACCATCGTGATGATAGTACTATAAGTTTTATATACAATGCTTAGAGTACAAAATTAAATTTGAAGGAAAACATATGATTTCAACAAGTTATGGCAGTTTATAGGAGGCAAAAAAGAGTTACCACCTGTGTATTCTTTCTCACTTTCAGATTTCGACATATATCTGACTCTCTCTACTTTTCTGCATTTTGCAGATGCAGAAACATGTAAATCCACTTTAACAAATGAAAATATTGACGAACAATTCAGTCGTAATTCGCTTTATTGTTTTTTCATATTTTTATACTTTTTTCTTTTTATTGCATAAATCAGATTTATTGTTTTGTTTTATTTCACAAGAAATATTCCGAATTTGGTATTTTAAATTCACAACATTTTTTAAATCAATTTTCGTGTCTTTATTTGATTAATCTTCCAACAAGAATGCTGTCGATACTTTTTTAATCTGACATCTGGGGGAAAAGCCTAACTGGATTAAAGATTGCAGAAAGTGAAACGTACATTCTGCAATCTTAAGACTTTTAACTGCATTCAAATATTTTTACTAGGCATTTTGTTGTTTTTTCCCTCCTACTCTTTTTTTTTATGCACTCACAAGGTAAAACATTAAGGGTATTCATGCAACGAGATAATTTTCCGTTTTGCAGAAAGATATAATTTTCCGCTTTACGTTTGCATGAGCACCCCATAAAAATTCTTGCATAAATGTGAGAAATAATCAGCTGTCACAACTAAACGCCACAAATTACTTCTCGAAACTTTATGAGGTTTATTTTCTTCACTTTCTGCATCAATTTTGTGAGATAAAATTATCTGGTTTGCAGAATTTTTTTCCCATACAAATTTTGACAGCTCGTTTCTGCGGAGATAAAATTATCTGGTTTCTGCGATTATCCGAGTTTTCCACCGTTGCATGAATACCCCTATTATTTTTTTTTACTGAGATGGGAAGATGATGAATTACCAGAGAATTCCATTTATTTTAGTGAAAGCAGTTCAAATTGCTCCTGAAATGTTTCGTTTCCCGATGATTCAGTAAATAATCTAGGAAAAGATGTAATGGAATGGACAGTCTGACATAACATTACGATTATTGTTACAGGTTACTCCCAATGAGGGTAAGGTTGTGAAGGCTTGCGAAGGTAACCCCTCTGGCAGCAGTCTAGGAGTTAACCTGAACAAAACCATTAACTCTGAACCCGAAAACCGCACGACCGATACAACGACCGACAGCCTTAATACGGTTATAGAGAACAGGATGAAAAAACGTAAAGCCAAGACACTCAACGATAACGAAATACGACGACGACAAAAACGAAACGCTAAAAGGACTGTTCGACGCTTTGCTAACAGGACTTCCAAGTCCTTGACAGCAAAGGAGAAGGCAGCACTGGACAAATCCAAACAGTGCCTACTGACTACTACGGGACACGAACAGAACGTACCACCACCTCTTGACGATGGCGCTACATGTTCCTCTAAAAGGACAAGAAACGTATACTCATCCCCGACTGACTCTTTACCTAACAAGATAACGAAGAGGATCAAGATCTCAGGGGTAACCGTGAAGGGGAAACAAGTCGCAATAGCGGATTTCGGTAAACCTTCACGGAAGCTGACTGAAGATGAATGGCAACTTCTGGAGCTCAGAATCCTGAAGGAAGTCAACGAGGACATCCTCTGAAACAGGCCCCTTCCGCTTTTTGGCAACCTAACGACCATCCATTGTTTCAAGTTGATGGACTGTGAAAATGAAGACACGTTTAAATGGCTTCAGGAGTTCACACAAACCACTGCAGCACCATGGCAAAATGCCGATCTTCGAGTGGGAAATAATAGGTTGCGAGAAGACCAGTGAAGGTACCGAGGTAATGGTGAGTTTGATCCACAAATCTTTACCATTACTAAGGAAAGTGCTTAGACTGAAAACAAATAACAGAAAATTGGTTAGTAAGGCGATGAACAAATTCTTTATTATGTAAATGGAATTCAAACTTTTACAAATCAATCTTCAACACAGTACACCCGCCAGCGGAAACCTGGTGTACCTCATGGAGAGTAGACAATACGACGTGGCCCTGATTCAATAACCCTGGACAGGTAGGTGGCATGATAAATTACCTAAATTCCAAAGGACTCATGCTGTACAAGTCAAATATTGACAGTCAAAATAGTAATCACAGATCTTGTATAGTAGCCAGGAAACAGTTTAATCTTTTTCTTCTAACTACAACAACTAGCAACATCGACCAGACCGCGGTAATATTAGAACGCAAGGAGCTCCCAACACTCATTATAACCTTCACATATATGCCATATAATGGAGAGGAAGGACCACCAGGGGATTTAACAAGTCAATTGGTATCATTCGCAAGTAAGAGAAACTTTAATATTATTATAGGACTCCAATGCACACCATTTGCAATGGGGAAGCACCGACATTAATACTAGGGGTGAATCCCTTTTTGAATTTATTATTGATAGTAATCTTTGCGTGGCTAACTGAGGTAATACAGCCACCTTTGTTACAATCAACCGTAAAAGTCTTTTTTTGCTGCTTTTTGAACTTCATGTATTTGATAAACCAACGGCTAATTCTTGTAGAGAATTTATTCAAATTCTCAAAGCTTAGGTTGCTGGAATATCGATGATCGAACACAAAATAATCCTTTTCCATTTAAAGACTGGTATCTTGGCTACAAATAATAACTATACGCCTTACCTTATATTGTTAATAACTTTTAAACTAGGATTCACCAAATTATAAAAATGATTAACCAAATTTCACCAAACTCTCACCAAATTATTTGGATAAAAAAAAATTCAAATTCCAGACTTTTGGGTGCTAACTACACGGTGGTTAGCTAGAAGTACTGGAATATGGTTTCTATCTTCTCAGAAGTACTTATCCACATACAAAGGAACAAAGCTGTTACTGTAAGCCTTCAAAGAAAAAAGGTTTTTTAATTTGGTTAAATTTATTCGATAAAATAAATAATTGAATGGGTTTTTTTTGGATTTATTGCTGGCTTGATTATAATATCGTAGAAAGCACACTTGAAGTAATAAAATTAAACTTAGCTCTTACAGGAATCTTAGATGGATAAATGAAAGTATAGTTTTTAGTTTTATGTATAATTTTAATGAAAAAAAAAACACTCAGATATTTTCCTCAGTCAAATACATAATTTGAAATCATAATTTATTTAAATACATACTACATACAAACCTACAAACTAAAACGTAGGGAATAACTTTGCACTACGGGCGCTTAACGTTTCTTAGCGCCTTGCCATCACCAACAAAAACTTATCCGTCCCTTTACTAAAATTTCTTATTCGACATTACAGATTGCACAAATGACATGATTAAAGTATATTTTTATTTTGAAAAATGTTGCTATTTTTATCTTAAAATACTATGAAATAACAATTAAAAAGTATTCTACGATAAAGTATTTACCTAAATAACATCACTTGAAGCTACTTTTTGTGGAATATAAGCCAAGACTTTCTTGTGAAATGAAAACTTTTTGTTTTATCGGTTATACAAGTTTTTACAAGTTTTCACGCAGCACCTCATGTTGATTTATATTTTATTAATAATATGCTTCAATTTTCAACTCAAATTGGTTTTTATTTCACTTTTTTATTAGTTTTGTAGTACGTTTTTCACTTTTTTAAAATCTTAAAATTTCACAGCACTAACTCTCAGCAAGGGGCAAAATGACAGATGAGATTGCATTTTTTTTTTTTTTTTAATTTTAATGCTTCACTCACTGTGCGAAAAGCATCTTCCTCTATTTCTTATTATTCAATGCTAATTGTGATTTGTGAACTTGTCCTGCTTGAAGTTCGGAGGATCTTCCTAATACAAAATTACAAAAACTACAAAATTCACCCATAGCCTTGCATATGAAATCTGGAAATTTATATACAATTGGCCAGTTTATATTTCTAAGATCTCAGAGATCTTCCTTTGTATATAAAATCTATAGTACTATCATGGTGGAAGTCGAATGGGGCGACACCTGGTTTACCTTTGCAACCCTAACTCAAATTCGAAGAGGGGATATTTTGTAGACTTTTTTTTTGCCAGTGTGGAGTGTAGAATATATTATTTTAAGAAAGAGAAGGCATATCGAGTATTTAGGAGAGTAGGAGTGAATAAGGGAGAATATAAGGAAATGGCTATAATGAAAGAAAAGATAAATGGGAATAAGGGAAAATCTGTTTGGATTTCGTTTTTTTACATTTTTTTTTTGGTGGGTTTTGATAGTTGTTGTTGGTTTTGTTTACATTTTTCTGTCGTTATTTTGCAGGTACTTGGTACACAAAGAGATGGAGAAAATTGACAACGTTGCTTTGGTTTTCGTTATTTTTGTTGGTATTTTTGAAGTTATAAATTAAAAACATTGTGAGGCACAGTGCTGGGCAATAAAACATCACCCAACGAAAAGAATACGAAATGTTTTATTTTATTTTTTCAGTTTCAATGGTAGATGACAGGGAGGTAATCTAAGAAAGATTATTAAAAACGCCTGACTTGACGTCAGGTTTTTAATAACGTAGTAAGTATTTTGTTTTTGAAGTTATATGCTTCTAAAAATTTTATAAATGTACATATACCTTCATATGATTATAAAAAATCAAAAACTATCTAAAATTCACGAAAAAGGTAAAAAACATCAATTTTGCAATTTGCGACTTTTTAACTTTTAATAAATAATAAAGTCTTAAATAATGTTTTTGAAAACCATTCTAGATTTTATTTTCTTTTTTCATTTTCATTTTATTTTAACACACACTAGTCTTAAATTGTGTGCTTTTTATATATGGGCTTTGTGCTATGTGCATATAAAATCAGAGAAATATTATTTAATTATTCTCATTAATTTTCTGAGCTTCATTCATAGGTACTTTTAGATTTTTTTGCTTGATTTGAGGGTGGATATAAATGTCCTTAAGTGCCTTCTTATAAAAATAGTTTTTTTTTGTAAGATTTCAGGAAAGATACCTACCTACTTATATTGAAATTTGTATTTTATTATTTTCATTGTAGGTACCTAATGATAATGGGGTTCTCACTTACAGACAATCTACCTAACCACCTAACCAGCTACAATAATAATTACAAAAATCAATTTAATTATCAATCCTGAAATCTTTCAAATAAAACCAAAGACGAAAAATTACCTACCCTCAAAATCTTGCCATTGATTTCAATGCATTCAAATTGAAAAAAAAAAAAAAAAATCTTGCAAGATTTGAGGGTGGGTATTCCTGTTCGTAGATTGTTAAAGGTCAATTTTGTCTAATGCAACCAGGTTGAATTGATATTTGCATTTTCTTATCGCATGGAAACTTGCGCAAAGTAATTAATTTATTTAAAAGAAATTTAGAAAAAGCTAGTTGAAAAAAAAATAATAATTTTCCGGTCGGCCGTTTTGCCGACGGCAAAACATATTAATTTTTTATTCACTTCAACACAAGAATTTTTTAATCTAATTCTTAGTTAATATCTTTATTGTTATTTTTATTGTTTCAAAAGGAAAATTTCACTTAAAAACAATAGGTATAAAAAGTTATTTTACAAGAAAAAAAATTATTAATTTATTTGTTTATTTGCAAATATCGATTCAACACAACACAACACAATTATTGCACCACATGAACTTCTTGGTATTAAATTAATTTTGCAAAAGCAAAACCATTGTTTTATTTTTTTAGAATATTAATGACAATTAAAAATTTCACACCAAAATTGAAAACCACCCCCAAATGCAACCAAAAAATGAACAGTCAAATAATAACAAAACCTAAAGCTATAGAATTATGTATGCACATATATTCTACCTTGCACACTGAAAATAAAGCACAGAAAAAAAAACTAAAAAATGAGAAAAATCAGAGTGAAGTAGATATGAAGGTCAGACATATATTTTTTGCTCGCCAGCATGAAAAGAAAAAACAGATGGCATTTTTTCTTATTTTCTTATTCTTTTTGACACTTCCTTTTAATTTTGCATTCCTACAACCAAAGAAAATAGTATTGTCTTCTCGCTCCTACTCCCAATTGCCGTCGTTCGAAAAATTCCCCTACAAAAAGTCTACACCTAAAAAAAGAGCTGACAGCAGCGCCACCACCAGGACCTCTGCAACCCTAAAAAAATCTCGCCATGATAGTACTATAGTTTATATATACAAAGGATCTTCGTATTCTCAGAAATATAAACAAAAATTCTCATACAAATTTCTCAATTCTACTGTCAAAACTCTGAGAATGAAAATTTTTGGATTCGATTTCTCAATTTTACAAAGTGATAGCTTTGACTTTTGAAAATAATTTAATTTTATTTGCTTTTGTATTTTTAAAAGGCGTCACAACAACAATTTTTATTTCTTTGAGAATTGTTGTTTATATTTCTTTCTCAATTTCTATCATTTTCACTGAGAATATTCTCAGAGATCTTAGAAATATAAACTGGCCAAATGTCCATAGCGAAAAGACAACAAAAGCTCACAACAAAAACAAAGTAAAAGTCAGATAAACCAAATAAAGACGTTTTTCTTTTATATTTTAATTGTGTTTAATGGAAATCCTGTAATTCAATTTATTCACATATATTCATTTACTAGAAAAAAGTAATCGATACAATAAATTGACAAAACTATAAACAATATTAAAAATAAATGCCAAACGCTATGGAAAAGACAAACTGTAAAAAGCCATTGCAACCGTCTATCGGTGGGCGTAAGAAATCTGGACCAAAATTTGAGCTCTCCGAAGAACAAAAAGCTGATATAAAAGAAGCATTTGACCTTTTTGACACAAATTCCACAGGATTTATTGAAGTAAAGGAACTAAAAGTTGCCATTCGTGCTCTAGGATTTGAGCCCAAAAAAGAGGAAATCAAACGCATGATTGCAGAAATCGATAAAGATGGTAGCGGTAAGCTATCTTTTGCAGACTTCCTTCAACTGATGACAATGAAAATGGCAGAAAAGGACACCAAAGAAGAGATTCTTAAAGCTTTTCGTCTTTTTGATGATGATGACACGGGCAAGATTTCGTTCAAGAATTTGAAGAGAGTTGCTAGGGAACTAGGTGAGAATCTGTCTGATGAAGAGTTACGTGAAATGATTGATGAAGCTGATTTGGATAACGATGGAGAGGTCAGCCAAGAAGAATTTCTTAGAATAATGAAGAAAACTAGTTTGTATTAATTAAAGTTTATCTATCTGTCTACCTACATCCCTGAGAATCTTGACATTATTAAATATCCAACATTTCCCAGTATTGGGAAAGCACCGATAAAAATATTAATGCCCATTTAGTGCAACACAATTTAAATACATAAAAATTATTTATTGTTATTTTAATAATATTATAATTGTGTTCTATTTAAGTTTAGGCCCCTATTTTGAATAGTGAATTGAATATTCGAGTAAAAGTGAACGTTTGGAAAACCCAATAGGTATATTAGTAAAAAACAACTTCGATTTTCAAATAGCGCAACTTGCGTTCGTCAAACTTTTGTCTATTTAGGTGAACTTAAAGATGCAAGTCGCAAAAAAATTGTTTCAAATTAGTTCGCCATGAGTCGAACGTTGGATTCGCAATTCATAAAAGGGGCCTTAGATTTTATTTAATTTTATAATTTCGTATTTACAGTTCGTATGCTTGTAAGAAATAAAAAATAAATTAAACTACCTTTAATTTGTTATTAAAAAACTGGATATTGCTTTGTATATGAAAAGCATACTACTATCATGGCCAGTATTTTTTAATGTTGCCCCGACCCTTGTGGTGGCGCTGCAAAATTTTAGGTTTAGAATTTGATTTGGGGAGTCTTTAAGCATCGGAAATTGGGAGTAGGAGCGAGAGGAGACCATTATTTCATATAATAAGCTCTCCGCTTATGGCATAAGCTCTCCGCTTCTAAGCTTCGCCCCATTAGGATATGGATCATATCCATCGACCATTTGTCAAAATGATTGTATGCATACTTTCAACTCGTATTATTTCGACATCATTTTAAAAATGGTGTGATCGCACAAAGGAGTAAGTAACTGCTACCCAGTTGTGCATTTTATTTAAAGTCGCAACGAATTTGTACCAACTTTACTGAATATGCTAACCACTTCATGAGTTATTTTTAATTTTTAGGAGCAGAACATTCCATAAAAACAAAAAATAAATAATGTTAAAGCTATCTTTAGTATAAAATCTAATATGTATGTAAATAGTTTTTCTATTTTGCTATATTTTATTTTTTTTGGTATCAATTACAAACTGTCTGGGTAATCAATGTTTTTGAGTGAACATTCTAGATCTAAGTTCAAAAATATATTGAGGGGAGTTCCTCAAAGATGTACTTTGTGTGCTTTAGGCTTAATTCTGATCGACAAGCATAGATTGGGCTGGCAGAAATAGTTTGCAATTAGGTCTATTAAAAATCAAAAAGGATTAGTCTATATAAATAAAAATTAATGTTTGTTTGTGTGTCATCGATGAACTCAAAAACTACTAGATCGATTATTATGTATGGGTATATGTATATCTATTTTCTACGGAGAAGGTTTGTATAATATGCTCATTGTGGCCACTCGCCATCAGGTGGCGTAGCAACGCGCGCCGGGTACAGCTAGTTTTTTATAAAAATAAACTTGATTTAATCTACTTTCCAATTGCTATTTTTGGGAATATGTACTAAACATCTGCAACGAATGGCTTGAAACCACTTCCAAGCCGTTCTATATTTTTTCAAATACACTATTCACTGCATTCACATCTTTCAAAACAAATCAAATGAATCATCAACTCAAACCAAAATAATAGAATCGTGTATTTACTTGAAACGAATACACCAATTACAATTGGAATACGCATCGAATACAGCGAGTTTATATCGAACACATCGAATATACCGAATCAAATACAACAAATTAATTTAATTTGAATGTATATATTTATAAATGTTTTCATTGATTTTTTCGTTGTTTCTTATTTTTTATACCTATACGAAAAATCTGAAATTCTACCAGTTCATAAAATGCGGAATTCTAATTTTTTGGTAAAAAACTCTATGTTACCGTTAAGCGAAGTTATTAAGCTAAACGTTTTGAGGTTAGGTTTTTGAACTGTTTTTTCAAGTTTTTTTTTAAATATTTTCTAAACGTATTGACATAAAAATCTGAAATTTTGACACAACATGTAATTCATTCTATAAAAAATAATAAAAAAGAATTAAAATTATAAAAAATCACCAAGTACCGTTATTGGCATAGAATCGATTAAAAACCACACAACTCTTTATTGCTTGAATGTAGTGTGTTAATTTTTTCATATATCGCACCTGTGTATAAAATCCTATTTTTTGATATCTCATTTGTAATTTTACGTGCCATACAAGCGTCACAATCATAAAATAAGTTTAAATTATAAATACACTAGAATTGAATTGGAAATTTTTTCCCGGTTCGTCGCTGCGACGAACTACCATTTAAGAAGTAAAGCTTAGAAGAGAAAAAAAAACTAGTGTATTTGATTTTATACTCGGTACATTCGGTGTATTCGATGTGTTTATAATATGTTAGGCTTGTTCTGTTCTATTTGATTCAAGCATTCAAGCCTAGGATAGAAACCAAATACTATATTCGTTCTGTTATAAAGGGATCGAATCGTGTGCAGTGTTTGTTTTCAAGAATAGTGTATTCATTTTCAGTGTACACTACTTTCTATGAATGCAACGAACAGAATACAATGAAGAACTGTGCTTGGTCAGGGAAGGCAAATGAATGTATTCATGCAGACCTCTAATATGTACTACAAATGAATATTTCGCTAAAACGAAAAACTGTTGTAGGGATTTGTACGGTGCCTTATAAGGCTCTTTTTGTCAAAGTTTTATACGTCCTAACCAAATTGACGCTGGTAAGAGCTCTAATATTTCTTATTATTGTGTGCTTGCCAAATAACTTATTTCAGCTCTGCCGACACCAAAAAAAAACTTCTTGCATTTTATATACCTTTACGTTTATGATCTTAGATGGTATGATCATTATACAGCTTACAGACAAAACATACTTGGTTGTTTTAATGAGTGTAAGAACAGTACAAGCGCCATTGGATAAAAATCAGAAATAATAACTTTGTTATAAATTATCAAACAGAAAATAAAAAAAATTATAATAGTTTTTTTTTAATAAAATCAATCCAAACAAGTCCAAATCACTGACAGTTGGCCGTTTTTCGACATTTATGTGTCAAAGCCATACTGGATTTAGCATGAAGCTAAAAAGATAGAATAAGGCTCGCAAATTTTAACCTTTTTCTTGAATGCTGCTCGAGTACAACTGAAAGTATACAAAACTACTTACACATTTTTGTTCTTCATCAACCGTTCGTGCTTACGCGCAATTTAAAAATTTTATTTCTTATCCTTAATAAAACTATTTGGCAAAAGCTTTTCGATTGTGTTAATTTTTTCAGTGCTTTATTTTCTTGGTGCAGTTGAATCCCAAATCTGACATTGGCCAAGAAAATTTAGTAACGCAACATGAATACAAACTTGAAACTATTAATTATTAGTTATTGAAGTATTTAGTACAACTTAAATATACAGGGTAAGTCATAAGCAGTGCGCGAAAATGCTAGGGCGTGTAGGTTGGGTTGAGACTTGACACAAAAAAAATTCGTATGGGAGGGGGCCTATTCCCCCCGTTTAGCCAGGAGTGGCAATTTTCGAAAAAATTGACTTGAAATCAAAAACAAAATTATTTAAAATCAACGGCTTCATGTTGTGCGATACCTTTTTGAAAAGCCAAAAACTTCTCTTTTCATTATGTTTTTAAATAAATCTATTCTAAGGATCAGTTTTAAAAAAATAATGTTCAAATAAAAAATTCGAACTATAATTTTTTTTCGAAATTTTACGTAATTAAGTACTAATTTTAATTTCCTTGTGCAGTTGATATCTCTGACAGATTTTTTTTTTTCGTTTATACATCTATCTCTTTCCCTCCATAGGACTTATTAATTGTTCTTTAAAACCGCGTGCTTTAGTTTTTAGTGTGTGATTAAATTTTCTTATCAATTAAAATGGCCCCGGGGCCAGGAAGAAAAAAAACCGGGAACATGTTCGAATTGTTGGCTGAACCCCAACATTCAGAGCCTCTGGCAAAAAGAATAAAAAGCTCGTCGCTAGCTGAATTCCCTTTTGCTAAAAATGTCCCTAATAACCTAAAGAACCCTAAATTTATTGTAGTCTCTCCTAAAATTGCAGAACAACCTTTATCATCAATAAGCGTATTTATCCTTAATAAAGCCATTGATGCTGTGAGCAAAGAATATGAAAATATTTCTCAACTTAGGGATGGTAGCATCCTGATTCTTACCAAATCACAGTCAATCGCTGATAGATTCCTTAAAATCTCCAATCTTGCGCAGGTTCCCGTTACTGTGAAACTGCATTCTAATCTAAATTCTTCAAAAGGCGTTGTACATGCACCTTGCCTTATAAACACTCCAGAAGAAGAAATAATAAGGGAATTAAAAACACAAGGAGTTATCGAAGTCTATAAATTCCAAAAAAAATCAGAAAATGGTATGCGTCCTTCGGGTCTAATGCTTTTCACGTTTGATCGTTATCAACTTCCTGCAACAATTGATATAGCCTGGTATAAAACTAAAGTTCAAGAGTATATACCAAGTCCAATTGTCAGATTTTGGGTCACACGACAAAAAGGTGTAATAATAACAAACAATGCGAGGTCTGCAGCCTACCACCTCATGAAACTTCAGAATGCACTCGTGTAATGTGCGCGAATTGCTCTGATGCTCACCCCTCTAATTCTAAAGACTGCCCTAAATACATTCAAAACAAAGAGTTCTTAACGATCAAAATAAGAAACAAGTGTAGCATGGGAGATGCCAAACAAATTTATAGACAAATGTACCCCAATCAACCAATCTTAAAATCCCTAACATACGCTTCAAGAGCCCGACAAACTCTTAATGCTTCTGAAAAAACTCTCCCTTCTGCAGAAACAAATAAAACAGAAACTATCCAAAATCAAAATAAATCTTCAAACATTAGCTTCAAAACAACTGCACAGAACAATTCATCTCAAAAAACAACACAATCAGCTAAATCCCTACCTTCAGCCTCCACTTCATCTTCGCATCCAATTATTTCACAGATCAGTCAGATTACCACAAACCGCCCACTGCCACCGCCACCAAATACCAACCAAGAAAATTTACCTAACCAAACAATCAAACCCACCTTCCAAAACAACAACACACAGAACTCACCCCTTTCAAAGATAACATCAAATTTACTACAAAAAGAGTCATATTTTATGTCCTCATCTGATTTAGATGATGATGTATAATAAAAACCCAAACATTCCAAACATAAGGTCGTGGACATCACTGGCGGGAGAGGGAGCAACAGCTGCAGACATGCAGCCCCCTTGCCCTCTCTCCGGCCAGAGTTGCTCACGGCCAATAATACTTGACCAACATCAAAATTTGTCAACAACAAATGCATTTCAAAACAATAATAATAATAAAAAAATAAATATTAAAATTCTCCAATGGAATATCCAAGGGTATTTCAATAACCTTCCACACTTGGATATTCTTATTCAAAAATATAATCCCGAAATCATCGCTTTACAGGAAACTAAAGTGCTTGTTGAAAAAGCACCATTAAATTATAAAAACTACATTGCTTATTTTAATAATAAGACACACGAGCGAAATAAAGATGGAACAGCTATTTTTATAAAATCCAATATCCCCCACACATACACAAGTTGCCCAAGTGGCATGTTGACCCAAACTCTGACAATTAACCTAGCCCACCCCCTAACGATACAAAATATTTACAGGCAGTCTGACGAAATAATATATTAGCAAGAATACCTTGATTTGATCGCAAATCAGCTGACACAAAGTATTGTGTTAGGTGACTTCAACGCCAATAATATAATGTGGGGGTCCCCACACACCAATAATGCAGGAACAATTGTAGCTGAATGGTTACAACATTCTGACCTAGTTCTGTTGAACGATGGGTCACCAACGCATTTCTCTACAAGAAATACTTTAACTGCAATTTACTTAACAATTGCTTCACCTTCAATTGCTAATAATGCGACTTGGAAAACCCATAACTATCTAGAAGGAAGTGACCATTTCCCTATCCTTATTGATACAGGATCATCATACACTTTAAGCAAAAAATTTCATTCCCGTTTTGTGGAAACAAAAGCCGATTGGCATAAATTTTCAAAAAGTATAAGCCAAATTTCTAGCGTTATTCCTATGTCGGAAAATATTAATAAAGAAGCAGCAAATTTAAGAAAAATAATAAGACAATCTGCCTCCACTTCTATTCCATCCTCTCATCCACCCTGCAATGCCAAACAACCTATTTGGTTTAACTTAGAAATAAAAAATCTCACTACCGCCAAAAGAATCGCATGGCTCAAGCTAAAAAATAGTCCTACTAACAATAACATCATTATATATAGACGTTTGGCTGCCAAAATCAAACGAACAGTTCGTGAGGCTAAAAAAGATGCCTGGGAAAATTTCCTGGCATCTATTAATCCATCCATGGACTCCAAAATTCTTTGGAATAAGGTTAAAACTATAAGCGGAAATCACACACGATATAGCATCACTGCTATCAGGCATGATTCCATATCAGTAACCGATCAAAGTGAAATCGCAGAGCTCTTTGCAATCAAATGGGCTGGGTACAGCTCTGATGCAAATTTTCCTGATCACATTTTACAACAAAAAAACACATTATGCATTTCACCTTCAACCGCCTTTTATCCAGATATCACCTTACCTGAATTAATGGAATCACCAAGTTCTACCAAAGGCTCCACGCCCGGTTCAGATAAAATAACATTTAATATGTTAAAAAATTTACCAGTTGATGTCTTTATTAGAACGGCTATTCCAGGAAGTCCAATAAATAATAATAAGAAAATTTAATTCAACAGAAAAAATTAAATTTGATTTTTATTGAATAAGAAGATATAATCGAATAATAAAAATGTTTGATATTAAAACTATAAATATTAATATCACAAGTGTTTTTATAGTAAAGTATATATATTGATATAGTTTATTATATATACACTAACACCCCTTCTTAATAAACACTTCTTAAGTAATGTCTTCATCGTTCTTAGTTAGACCAGCCAGGAGTCTGAATCTTGATTGTTTAATATTCTGTAATGGTTTCGTAAGAATGTCTGCAACCATTTCTTCAGTTGGACAGTAAATGAATTTAACTTCTTTAGAATCTTTAATGTCACGAAGAAAATAGTATTTCACATCTATATGTTTAGTTCGAGGATTTATCTTCTCTGAATCCAGTAGTTTTAAACAACTTTGATTGTCCTCGTATATTGTAACATCTTCTAAGTCAACTTGTAGGTCTTGAAATAATGTTCTCAGCCAAATAAGTTCTTGAGTTGCTTCTGCTAAAGCGACAAGCTCGGCTTCAGTTGATGATAGTGCAATCAATCCTTGCTTTTTACTTGCGTAACTGATTGCAGCTTCTCCAAATTTAAACAAGTATCCGCTTGTGGATTTTCGTCCTTTAACGTCTGTAGCCCAATCTGCATCGGCATATCCAACAAGTTTTGATTTTTTCTTACTTCCAACACAAAGCTGTAGCTGTTGAGTTCCTTTCAAGTACCTTAAAACGCGTTTAACTTCGTTCCAATCCCGCTGAGTAGGACAGGATACTTTTCTGCTAAGAATTGAAACAGCTGCTGCTATGTCTGGCCTTGTATTTCCCGATAAGTAAAGAAGTGAGCCAATAGCTTTTCGATAAATTTCATTGTCGTCTAAAAGCTCATCATCCGTTGTTGAGTTTTTGAAATATCCAGTATCCAAAGGTATTTTGGATGTCTTCGCATCTGACATATTGAAGGTATCTAGTATTTTCTTTATGTATTTTTCTTGGTGCATATAATATTTCCCATTTCTCTTTTCGATTTGAATTCCAAGATATAACTTCAAATTTCCCATGTCAGTAATTTCAAAATGCTTTCTAATTTCTGTTATTGTCTCTAAAATTAAATTCTGTTCTTTTGAAATAACCAGGATATCATCAACATAAACAAGTATATAAATAATTTTGTCACCTGTGTTTTTTACATACAAACAACTATCAGCTTTACCCCTTCTGAATTCAAAGTTAATTAGGATCAAATTTATCTTTTGATTCCAACATCTCGCTGATTGTTTGAGACCATATATATTTCTATTTAATTTACATACCAAATTTTCTTTTCCGCTTTGTATGAATCCTGGAGGTTGTTTCATATATATTTCATTTTCTAGGTTACCGTTTAAGAATGCAGTTTTAACATCTATGTGTTGTACGGTCATGTCATTCATTGATGCAATCGCTAAAAGAGTTCGAAGAGTCGTCTGCTTCACCACTGGGGCAAACACCTGGTCGTAGTCCTGACCATATTTTTGCGAGAAACCTTTCGCAACAAGTCTTGCCTTGTACCTTTTTGATTCATCAGCTAAGGTTTTGATCTTGAATATCCATTTACAGCTTATAGCCTTTCTACCTTTCGGTAATTCCACCAACTTCCAAGCATTGTTTCCTTGCATAGCCTGCAGTTCTTCTTCCATGGCACATACCCATTGCGCACTGTCAGAACTTTCCAATGCTTCCTTATAAGTTGTGGGTTCATCCGGGTAAGCTATTTTATAGCCATATCTTTTTGGAGGTACGCCTTTGTTGCTTCTTGTTGATCTTCTAACATTAACTTCAGAATCAATGCAATCTTCTCCAGAATAATAAATGCTTCCATCATCTGATAAGTGTTCTTCAAAATCAACGTTATTTTCATCTTTAACAATTTCTTCATTTTCAATCGTATAAATTGTTAAGTTGTCGTTTCCTTGGTTCTTGCTGGTTAAAAGATTAATTTCAAAAACAGTATCATCATCACATTTTGTCACATCAGGTAATTTGTTTAAGCCGGCATTCATTTCTTCATTGAACTTGACATCTCTGGACTTGATTATCTTGGCTGTTTCTGTATCCAACAGTCTATATGCCTTTGATTCATCACAGAATCCTACTAGTACATATTTTTTAGATACATCTTCCAACTTATGTCGAAGTTTCTTAGTAACACAATGATATGCCACGCATCCAAATGTTCTTATATGAGTCATAGCTGGTTGTCTTTGAAAATATAGTTCATAAGGAGTTTTCAGAGTAGCTTTCGATGGAAATCTATTTTGTAAATAATTAGCAGTATTTAAAGCTTCTGCCCAAAATTTTCTGTCCAGTCCAGATTGTATGAGCATACACCTTGTCATTTCCATTAGACTACGGTTTTTTCGCTCAGCTACACCATTCTGCTGTGGACTGTAAGGGGCTGTTAATTGCTGCATTATACCTTTACTTTTAAGATAATCTTTCAACCTTATGCTAGTGAATTCTCCACCTCTGTCAGTTCTTAGTATTTTCATTGGTCTTTCAAAATAGTTTTCAGTTTGCTGTATTAACTCTATTATTTTGTCTACAGCTTGACTCTTTTCTTTCAAAAAATAAACAGCACAGTACCTACTGTAGTCGTCAATCATTGTTAAGAAATATTTGTTCCCACTTGGAGTTATTTCTCTCATAGGTCCACATAGATCTGCGTGAACCAGATCTAAGACCTTATTTGATCTGTTTGTGGCTTGCTTTGGAAACTCTGGTCTTATCATTTTACCTCTCAAACAAGAATCTCAATGATCAAGACAAGAACATTTAATGAGTTCAACTCCAGTAATGAGATTCTTTTGTATCGCTTCTTTAATAGACCTTAAATCCCGATGACCAAATCGGCGATGAAAAGTATGAACACATTCCTTTTCAACGTGTGTTACCCTCTTTGCATGAAAATCTTCATTTAGCCTATAAAGGTTTTTATACAAACTAGCCGTTGCATATATTTTACCATGATATGATAGTTCACAAATCTCATCTTTAAATAGAACTTGCCAACCACCTTCTACAAGTTTTCTAACGGAAAGCAAATTTCCATCTAGCTCAGGAATATAAAGAACATTCTTAACAGGGATTGCCTTATTCTGACATTGTAATATACCACTGCCAGAACCATTTGCTTCGATTTTGTTCCCATTTGCTAAATAAATGTAAGCGCCAGTCTTTCTATTTAAATTTCTAAAAAATTTATCATCATTGCACATATGACATGTAGCGGCTGAATCAATATACCATGCAGAATCAATTTTATTTGTAACAGAACTAAAACATAATTCAACATCGTTTTGATTGCACTCACCCATAGTAGCCATTGAAGTTTCAACAGTTTTCTTGGCTTTGAAATTGGTTTTTCTTCGTTCCGGCATCTTATTTGGGCAGTTCTTTTTCAAGTGTCCGGTTCTTCCACAAGAATAGCATTTGAACTTGAAGTTTTGAGTCTTCAATGCAGCATCTTCTAATGGTCCTTTCGAAGATTCGTCACTTTTATTCTTGTATTCTTGAATCAGTTTTTCTTTGACTAATTCAAGTGTTAACTCTTCGTCTTTTCTGACTTCAAGAGCTGTCACCAAAGGATTGTAGTCATCTGGCAAACTTCCTAAAAGAAACGCAACCACAAGATGATCTGCTAATTGCTCGCCTAAGCTAACTAGACGATCCACAATATCCAGCATTTCACAAATGTGATCTTCCATTGTTTGTCCGTTCTCAAGCTGCATTCGACACAATTTTTTCAGTAACATTACCTTATTCGAAAGTGTTGACTTCTCGTGTGCTTTCTTCAGAGCATCCCAGCATTCTTTAGCAGTATTCAATTTCCGAATATGCATCAGTTGAGAATCTTCCACTGCGAGCCCGATTGTGGCACGAGCTTTCCCATCTTTCAAGGTCCAACTAGCAAGAACAGGATTAGGTGCTGCATCAGCAGTAACTTCCCAAAGATCTTCTTTGATTAATAACAGCTCCATCCTGTATTTCCATGTTTGATAGTTGTTGTTATTCAGCTTCTTGAAAATCGATCTTCCTTCTTCCATCTTTTAGAACGGAAAAAAATTTTCTTTTATCTTTTAAAATTTTCTGAATTAATTTCTTTAATTATAATAAATGGGGTTCTGGGCCCATAACCTATTAAAACGGCTATTCCAGGAAGTCCAATAAATAATAATAAGAAAATTTAATTCAACAGAAAAAATTAAATTTGATTTTTATTGAATAAGAAGATATGATCGAATAATAATAATGTTTGATATTAAAACTATAAATATTAATATCACAAGTGTTTTTATAGTAAAGTATATATATTGATATAGTTTATTATATATACACTAACAGTCTTGTTAAGATTGCTAAAGCTATATAACAATATTTTAAAAAATGGATCATTTCCACATCAGTGGAAAAAAGCTAATTTGATTCCAATACCTAAACCAAACACAGATTCTCAGTCTCTCGATAGTTATCGTCCGATATCTGTACTCTCGGTTCTATCAAAGTTATTTGAAAAAATAATTGCGAATAGACTTAAGTGGGCACTTGAAATAAATCTCAATAATGGTCAACATGGTTTCAGACCACATAGAGGAACACATACTTTGTTGCATATGCTTGATCAAGCAGTGCACACAGAGTTAGCCTCACAAAAACATTCAGTTCTCTTGTCCATGGATTTGGAAAAGGCTTTCGAGAAAGTCATTTCATTCGGGGTAATAAAACAACTCCAAGACTGGGGAATCAATTCGAACCTATTAAAGGTTATCTTCTCTTTCATGTCTAATAGAATAATTAGAGTTGGAGTCAATGGCTACTATTCATTCGAACATAAACTTGAAAACGGTGTTCCTCAGGGATCCCCAATTTCAACAATGTTGTACAACGCCTATGTTAACTCACTTCTAAATAAAATTAACACTGGTGATCGACTAATAAGATCTATTCTGACTTTCGCTGATAACATTTTCATATTAGGTTCTGGAAACCAAGAAGAAGTCGAACATTCTCTTAATCAAGCCATACAAAGAGCTCAAGCATGGTGTCTAAATACTGGTGCCAAATTACCCGTTTCAAAAATGGAAGTTTTGCATATATGCAAAAAAAAGGTCTTGCTCAAATACATCCATAAATCTTGGAGGCTCGGTTTTTCCCCTCAATGAAAAAATAAGAATTCTTGGCCTTATCTGCACGAAAGCCTGGAAATGGCATGCACATGCCAAATTTATAGCTAACAAGCTTAATAAATCTCTAAACTTACTTAAAATCATCTGCCAAAAACACAAAGGACCTCACCAGAACACATCATAGCCCAAACTCTAATAAGAGGAGCCACTTTACATAGTATTTCCATATACTCACACTGGACAAAAAGCAACGATCATATTATCCAAACTAAAATCAACGCCCTATTACGAAAAGCTACTGGAGCTTTACCATCAACCCCCATTGATGCATTATTAGCCGAAACTCATACACCATATTTTTTGGATATGAAAAAGAAAACACAAACGAAAATAATTGCGAAAAGCCTTATAGACAGCAAACATCCGTTACACGAAATTTGCAGAGCTAGCTGGTCAGTGTCCAAAAAAACCAAAATCAAAAGCGCTCTCTGCAATTCGATTCGGTTCATGGCAGCCAACCACATCACCATTCCAAATACATTAAGTTACGATATTGACACTACACCTTGGCTTTTTCCAAAAAGCACAATTAACACATCTCTAGACCAAACTTCGAAGGAAAATACACTGCCCATCATTTACAGGAAAAAATTTGCTGAAATAATTACGAAAGGACAATTCGATTGTATACTGTACACAGACGCCTCCACAACAGGCGAAACAACAACTTATAGCGTCTACAGATGCGATATAGAATATGACAACATTATCTCACAAAAACTAACAACACCTTATCAAAGTCCATTTATTGGAGAAGTAATGGCATTGGTCGACGCATTTAAATTTGCCCAAGAAAGAAACGAGAAAACGGCAATTTGTAGCGACTCCTTGAGTGCAATAAGAAGTATAATCAATAACAAAAACAATACACCAATTATTCTGTTTTTACGTTTTATCATTCGGTCCAACTTCCCGAGAGTTCATCTAATATGGTGCCCAGGTCACGTAGGAATTTCAGGCAATGAGAAAGCAGATTCTGCCGCTCGTGAAGCCATCAAAATGCCATTGATCTACACCATTCCACCTTTCGAATCATCTATAGTTAATATAATCTCAAAAAACATATCTAAAGAAGCTGATAGACGTTGGAATAGCTCCAAATCCTTTTTAAGACAGCACAAGACAACATTAGGACAAGTGATTTACAACGAGTCTTTGACCCGTCTACAATCTGTGCAGCTTTGCCGGATAAGACTGGGTCATACTCTTTTCAACAAAGTGCATCTTTTCAAAAATGAGCTTCCTACGCTTTGCAGTTTCTGTGGCGAAACTCTCACCATAGACCATGTTCTACAAAGATGTTTATTAACAAGACAACACTTCTCAAATAACATCCCACCTTTACAAAAACTTCTGGACCCAACTACTCATCCTGACAAATCCTTATTATTTCCACTACTCAAAAAACATAAAATCAGTCAAATCTAAATTTAAAACCTAACTTTTTCTTAAAATCATTACCTTTAATACATGAATTAAAAAAATTGCAATCAATATATCATTTACCTTTTAGTTATATGAATAATTTTGTTAAAAAGAAATTTATAAAATTATATTAAATTTATATATTTAAGCTATTACTTTGTACATATATGAAAACTATAGTACTCTCATGGCGAGTTTTTTTTAGGGTTGCCCGGATCCTGGTGGTGGCGCTGCAAAATGTGAGGTGTAAAATTCGATTTGGTGAGTCTTTTAGCGTCGAAAATTGGTGGTAGGGGCAAGAGGAGACTATTTTTTGGATAATTGCATCCAAAAAATATCAATAAATATCATTTAAAACCTCCATAAGCTCTCCGCAAAAAAAAAAGAGTAAGGGTTGCCGGCATACACTAGATGTCGCCCCCATTCGACTTCCACCATGAGAGTACTATAGTTTTCATATACAAAGGCTATTATAACAGCCATATGGGCTAGTTCCCCGGCGTAATGTATTCCGGACGATACAAATTTATTTGTATTGCTTCCTGTGATTTAAATAAAATAAATAAATAAATAAAATTAGACAGCAGTGGATTAACCCTTTATTAAATTTATATAGCACTGTATATAGATTTGCATAGTACTATTATGGGAAGGAACTAACGACGCGACATCAGGGGAGGCAACCCACCAACGTACCCCTGCCTCTAGTGGAGTTTAGTGTAGAGTAATTAATAGGGGAAGTCAATGTCTAAAGAATAACAGAGGACAATTTGATGGGAGTTCGAGGGAGTTAGGAAAAAAAAATTATCAATTTTTTTTTTTCATTGGTAGAGAATTGGCAAGGACAATAAATTTGTGAAAAAAATGGTTTGTTTTGAAAATTGTCTATGTCTAGCCAAGGGCCAGTAAAGGTATGTATGAAATGTAAAGGGATGCCACTTGGCACATAGAAAAATATTTTTAGAAGGATTTATTTCCGAAGTTTTTTTTTTTTTTTGTTTATACTCACGTGATATTTTAAAATTATTGAAAATCGACGTACAATTTAAAGTTTACTTTAAACTTTTCAAAATACCAACACGCATTGTACGATATATGGAATAGAAGAGTACTACTATGGAGAGGAACGAACGACGCGACCTCTGATGAGACGGACGGAAGCTTTCCCCAACCTCAAGTGGTGAGGACTGTAGACTTGAGAATGAGGTAGCCACTAAGAGAAAGAATATTAAAAATGAGTTTTTAGGAAATAACAGAAGATAGAGAACAATGTATAAAATTGAAATGTAAATTTAAGGGAGTTGGAGGGAATCATGCCGATTTTTCTTTCACTGTCTGTTTTACAAAGGGGAAGTATATGGAATTTTTTTCTAATTTTTAACTTTTGAAAGTTCTTAAGAAATTTAAAGTTTACTTAAGACTTTGGAAAATACAATGTCAACTTTCATGTATTTTTACGGAAAATTGAAGCGTAATTTTTTTTTTTACTTCGGATATTTGAAATTACGTAAAGTTTTTAAAATTATTCAGATATTTAAAATTCACGCGAATTTTTATAATAATTATTAAATTCTGTTGAAAATTAACGTGAAATTTTGAATTTGCTGAAAAATTTTAAAAATTCACGTGAATGTTTTATTTTACTTAAGAAAAATGAAAACGGATGCGAAAAATTAAAATTATTAATTTCTTTTCAAAATTCACGTGGTATTTAAAGTTATATGTGTTATGGGTTAGTTAGTTATGTGATTTTTGAAAGCAATGTGTTTTTTTTTAATTCACGGGAGATTTACATATAAAACTATGTACATAAGTTCTAGAGAATTAAGTTGGAATATTGAAACTATACGTATTTTTTGAAAGTAATGTACCTATTTTTTTGAAAATGCACGTGAAATTTATAAAACCACGTAGTTTCTTGAAAAGTCACATGAAATTTTAAATTTTATAAAGAACCATGAAAATCCTCGTGAAATTTTTAACTTCATTAAAGACACAAAAATTGACTTGAAAATTATAGATAGGTATATAACTTTTGAAAAATCAGGTGAAATTTTGAGAATTGCTCATATGTATGTACCTATTACTAAAATTCAAGTGGTATTTTAAATTTATTTGAAAATTTTAAAAATTCACTTGATATTTAAAATTTACTGAAGTATGAATAATAAAATACGTTTATTTTTAGAAATATTTAACTTTGTTCAAGAAATTTTTAATTTTACTGATGAAAATTCGTACGGAAAACTTTTTTTTGGCAGTGAAATTAAAAACAAAAACATTGTTGCATAAACTATTTTTTATTTGCATCAATTCTGTTATCTTTTTAATTTTTCAAATGGTATTTTCTTCAGATTTGAGAAATTAAAAGGATATCGTGTACCTATGAAAAAGAAATAAAAAAAAGATATTATAAAAATTATGTATTTCATTCCCAAAAAAAATATTGTACAATTCTATATAACTTGCAGGAAAAAAGTACCTATAAGTATTTCTTTAAAACAAGAAAATTTGCAACATTGCTCTCATCCCATCTCAGAAATCATGTTCCATAGTAGTACTATAAGATTCTATATACAATACTACACGTCGACTTACTTTCAAAATTATGTTATTGCTATGGAAAATTGAAGCAAATTTTAAATTTTGTTGAAAATTTATGTGGTACAGTCGACTCTCGTTAATTCAAACCTGCGATAATTCGAACCTCTCTATAATTCAAAGTTATCACGAGTTCCCTTCAAAATCTCTTTATATTTCGAACTAAATCAATACATTTTTATGCACTTGCTAATTCGAACGAAAAAAATATTTCTATATAACAAATCAACGCGTTAATTCGAACTCATCGGCGTCCAACACTCGACAATTCAAAGTTGCAGAGAGAAAGAGGCGGAAAGATTGTAAGTACAATTTGCGACAGGTTCAAACTTGTATCAACGTTCACAAGCTTTTGTTTTTGTTATGATTAGTTTGACTATTTGACACTCTGCACAAATTCGTTTGTTTAGTAATGTTTCAGTTACTGTAAGTCTTTCATTTGATTAACAGATTAAAAAGTGTTGATCATGAGCCCTAGAAAGTATAAATGTTTGACGATTGTTGAAAAGAAGAAGTTAATAGAAAAAGTAGAAGAAGGTGAAAAGAAAAGTGATGTTGCAAAAGAATTTAAGATTCCTCTGAGTACTCTCTCAACCATAATAAAGCACAAGGAGAAAATTAATGCTGCTCAAACTGCTGGAGTACGGAAAAGAACTACTAAAGGTGAATTTCCTCGTCTGGAAGAAAGCCTGGTCATTTGGCTAAGACAGTGTAGAGGACAAAAAGTGTCTATTAGCGGAAACTTGTTGAAGGAAAAAGCAAAAGAGTTCGCGTCTACTCTAAGCATCGCAAACTTTGCGGCAAGTGAAGGGTGGCTTACAAATTTCAAAAAGAGAAATGGAGTTGTGTTTAAAAATTGCAACCATTGGACCAAGGGATCATCCATAATTTTAAGACGTTTTATCGTAAAGAAATTGTTAAACTCGTTTTAGAATCTCTCGACAAGCAGGTAACCGTGACTATCACGGTTCTGACAGCTATTTTACTGATTGACAAGGCATGGAGAGCTGTAACACCCCTAACGATTCTCAACTGCTTCAAAAAATCCGGTTTCTTAAAAGAAGGTCAGGAAAATCTTCCAATAATTTTGGATGATGAAGAACCAGCAATAGAACCATTAGTTGACATCAGCGGTGTGAGTTTTTCTGACTTTGTTCAAGTGGATGAAGATGTTGCTGTCTCAGGTTCTCTAACCGATGGTGAAATTTTATCTGCGACAGATACAAATGAAAAAAGCAACGATGTAGATGAGGAAGATACATCAGAACCTTTGGCAGAGGTGTCAGTCAAGGAAGCAAGATCCTCATTTGATACCTTACAATGCTTCTGTCTACAAAACGAAAGTGATGAGAAAGCATTTCAGGCACTTTTTCTCTTAAAAAAAGTTATTGAGCAGTCTGAGCAGCAGCAATGTGCTTTGAAGCAAACCAGCATAACAGAGTTCTTTCAAAAGATGAATTAATGCACATTATGAATACGTACATGTATGTTCACGAATGTACCTCAAAACTTATGCTATTGTTAAAGTGTAGCCGTTAATAAATAATTATAATTGATCAACACTTAATAATCCGCAGTTTTATTTATTTACTCTCACAAATTTCGAACCATTTGATATTTCAAACACTCGATAATTCGTAATATTTTAAGAGTCCCTCGAGTTTCGAATTACCGAGAGTCGACTGTATTTAAAATTTGTTTAGGACTTGAAAATTCAAGTGAAATTTACTCAAGAATTGTTAAAACTCCCTTAAAATAAAAAAAAAACTTATTGCTCAGTTTTTTTTTATAATGATCTGTTTTTGGAAAATTCACGTGAAGTTTATAAAATGATGTTATACGAGGGCAGTGCCAGAAGTACCTGGCCTGACTAAAATATATGTAGTATTTTTTTTGAAATAATATTATTTGAAAAAATGTCCTTTAGAAAGCTTAAGTTTTAAATTTCATGACATTCCGAGATTTAATTTCGTATCTGGATAACTAACCTGGAATATTAAAACTAGGTGTTTTTTTTAAAGTTCTTTGTTTTTTTTTTGAAAATTCACGTTTAATTTTAAATTTCTTTGAGAACAACGAAGAATCCACATGAATATTAAAAAAAAGTTAAACCTATGAACATTTTTTTAACGATTAAAACTTTTGACATTTTACTGATGAAAACTCGTACGGAAACTTTTTTTTAGCAGAAAAGTTAAAACAAAAAAAAATGTTGCATAAACTATTTTAGCGATTTTCCATCAATTTTGATCCTTTAAATTTTTCAAAAGGTCATTCCTTCAGGTTTGAGAAATTAAAAGGAAATTATGTACCTATAAATGAGATATCTTAAAAATACATAATTATGTACCTATTTTATTCACAAAAAAAAGAAATACAGTACAGTTCTTTAATTTGCAAGAAAAAAGTATAAGTATATAATGAAAATAATTAATCCTCTTACTTTAACTACTTATTATATATTCTTCTGCCTACCATCATTTGAGGGATAAAGTCTGAAAACTGGCCTGTCAATATTTTTGCCTTGGCCCACCCGCAGCCGATGGGTACTAACTGTTAGGGCCTTCAGACAATATTTTTCGAAAATTGCCCCTCCCGGCTAAACGATGGGGGGGGGGGGGATTTTACCTTCAACCATCGAGCATGCACTCTATATAATATGTAGGAAGAAATGCTTTCAAGCACTACTACTGCAATTGTTTAACAGGACGTCATATCCATTTTGTGATATTTATGTTGTACCCGACATCAAAACATGTTCATACCCCAAGTTGACAACATGAACAATGTAATTCTGAAGAAAAATTAATATAACTTATAAAGTATCTTTGTTTATTCGAATTTGCAGTGTTTTTCTTATTTTTTGGTCGCTTATTTAAGCCATCTCCCAATGTTTAGGACAAAAAAAAATATTCGTACTCCATAGTACCTAATCATTTCCATAGGTATCGTTTCTGGACGCCAGGTAGACCAAGGTCCCATACATTTTTGCCCATTCTCCTTTCTCTCTCAAAACGCCCAAGGACTTAAAAAATTAAAAATGCAGCAACAATCAACTTTTAAAATAATGCCAAAACGAAGAATTGGTTTCGTTCCAGCAAAGTGACTATTTGGTGGTACACAATTTTAAAATAATAACACACTTGATTTGATTTAATGTTTTGATATAGGCAAAGGTCAACCAATAAAGATATTTAATTGCGAGTGGACAACAGTATTTCTTCCATTAACCATATATTTTTACAAAATTTTACAGGGTTCTGAGGATCGATCACTATTGTACAACTGGGCTAGACTGCTTTTTTTAATGAAATTTAATTGATCAGCTATCAATACCAACTAAGACTTAAGCACCTTGCGTTTCAGTTGCTTAAAAAGATTTTGCTTATAAATATCTTACTTGGACTGGATCCAGCCATTGCCAAATCTATAACATAAACCACCGCAATCGTAATTTTTAATGAGTAAATAATACAAACGTATTTGCCATGAAATAGCGGTGACGATAGATTGTGTGATAGATATGACTATTTTTTTCTTTCAATTTATTTGCCTTTAAATATTTAATAAATTTATGTTTTTTAAATACTTAGTATGATATTGTTTATTCATTAAATTAATATCAATTAGCTTAAACAGTAATGAGAATTTAACAATGCTATATGCTAAAGATGTTACTTAGTGTTATTTATAATTTGATTATATTTTTTTAACATGATGAAGCTTTTCAAAAATGTTAGGTATGTAAGATTTCATAATTTTTCTTTAACCATAATATTATTTGGATATAAAAACTCAACTGCATTATACCTTATTATTGTAAGTATTATTATTCAATATATGTATTTTAATATGTAATTTAGAAAAGAAAATATACTGTAGCCCTGCAATTCAATTGCGGTTCAATTAATTTTTTAAGAGTTCTAACTTTCTTGTTTTTTTATAAATAAGTAACGGAACCATTTTAGGAGTAGGATTAATTGACAAGTGCCCAATTAAGAGGGTGATATAATTTTTCAATTTAAAAGTAATAGATTTAATTGATTTGGAGGAAAGTATTATTATTCAGCCTTTGGTGATCAGACGGGTCTTTGCGGCGACTTATGAAGGAATGGCGGTGGTGGTGGAGGAGCTCGTTGTTTGCGTTGCAATATGGAAAGTATCTTAGGAATGGCACCCTTCGACGGCTTTGGGTGGGAGTTTGGTGGTGGCACCCATTGCACAGGGTGCTTATGATTTATGTGAGTCTGATGTGGCTTTTGCGCCATTTGTTGATGCAAGACCACTCCACCCGGCGATTGCAAGTTATGAACACTTGGATTTGGATAGTGTGGAAGATCTTTATTTGAACATGTTTGCTGTGGCACGGAATTCGAAACCCGTGCTCTTGTGCAAACGTTAGCTTGTTGATGGTTGTTCGTCTCAGATATTAAATGATTTTCTTCGTAAGGATAGTCATAAAGATTTTTCTTCGGGCGAGATTTACGCACAGCTTTTTCTGGATAATGATTTGCGTTCATCATCAAATGTGTTCCATCGCCTCTGGGTTTTGTGGGAATTGTAGTTGGTCGATTTCCTCGGCTACCATGTGTTATATGACGATTGCTAGAACTAGGTTCTCTACACGGAACTGTTGATATACTTTTAAAGTCATTTTCGCCTTCCGGGCCAAACAATTTTCTCGGTGAAGGTGAACGAGACGATTTATTCTCTTCTAACCGAGCACGAAATCCTTGGATCGATTCGTTTAGTGCCCACAGCTGAGTGAGTAATGAAAGATCCATCTGTCGTAAATTGTGCATTTCTTGCCGAAGTGTTGCTAATTGTGTGTCCATGTTGCTTTCGTTTGACGTTGTTCCTGTCGATGATACCGTTGGAGATTTACTCGCTTCTCCGCTACTTACGGAATCAGCTGTCGATGACAAACTACCGTATCTATTAGGGCCATCCAAGGTATCTCTTTGAGGCAAGTTGCGTGCACTTGAAGATGTGCTCGGTGTATCTACATGATTTAGACTAGAGCCCTCGGGTAAAACAGCAGCGGCGAGGCTTTTTGGTAAAGGTGGTAAGTCAGGATAAGACATCACGGTGGCAACTTCTTAATCACTTAGTTTCAAGTAGTTTTTTTTTGTATTGTCTTTTAAGTAAATTTATAATAGTTGTACTTACTGAAACAGCACACGCAGTTATTAATATAAATAATTATTAAAATAGTTATGACATTGATAAATTCAATGAATGTTGAATTTCCAAGCTTGTCGGCACATTGGGCACTGCTTATTTAAGGGTTGTAAGTTGAGCCACTTTACAATACAATGCATGTGAAAACAATGGGAACAAACACCCCAAACGAGTGGGCAATCATCGCCAGGCAGTGAACACTCTGGACATGTACTCTCGAATGACATGCGACAAATACCACAATTTTCATCATTAGCAATCCAGCGCCAAGATGCAACGCCCATCCATGATTTTATTTTAATTTTCATTGCATAAGTTTCTACAAATCCATTGAATATAATACTATACTTGAGATCACTCTTGTTATTAAATTGGAGTGAAAGAAAATAGGTCGTTCACAATTTACGTGCGCTTACGAAGCTATTCACACAGCACACACTTTCATGAATTCATGATACGAATACCATGTTCATGAAAGGGATGTTCACATAATCGAAGAATTTTCCCTTAAATACAACTTTTTTAAATTGTCACAAACGCGAATGCAAGTCACATTCTACGCAAGGTCTGTTTGTGTACATTAAATCCAAAAGAATTATGTGGTTTTCTTTCACCTAAAATCACGGACTCACTTTTGTTGGTTTACTTGAATCCTTGAAAAAAAAATAGTGTTTCGTTTAACCTATCACATTTTTTGTGTGTTTAACAGCCTTATTCGGGCAAACCTCACTGATCCCTCACTAGTCACAAAAACCTATAAGGTGTGGTCAACTCAATTTTGAGATTTGTTTCGTATTTTGACAAAAACCTCACAATTTGTGACCCTCACAAAAACTTCAAAATTGTGATGTATTCTTTAGCAGATCATAACTTACAAATTTCACATTTTTGTCGTATTAAAAAAAAAGAAAACGCAAAATATAACTTTAATAAATCTTTTGAGAAAAAAGCAGCTATGAATGAAAAAAAAGTATTTGATTAAAATAAAAAAATATTTAATTATATAGTTCTTTTAGATTGCAGCAAAGAAGAATGCTCCGAAAACTGAGAGACGATAATATTTGCGAGTAATTCGGGATTTCTTCTCACGAACTCCACAAAGTAATCCAACTGCCCTTTGGAACCCCTTTTGATCTTTGGCTCATCTAAAAGATAAAAATAATAAATAAATTTCAGTACATACGAATTTTATTATATTTTGTTAAGAACATAAGCTGTCCATTATTTTATTATTTTTGATTCTGTTATCCCCTTAAGAACAGGTCATGACTTCTTTTCAGTATTTAAAAAAAATTACATGCATTTTTGTGAGTGATTATTGCGTAAAAAAATTTACGTTTAATATTTTTGTTGAACTGTGAATCAAACCGAAGTAAAAAAATGTATTCACCATGCAAAACAACGTCACTGCGTTGTTTTTGTGCAAAAAAAAATTGAATTTGTTTTTTGAAAAATACCTAATAATTTTTTTTCCCACATAGTTTTTTTTTCATAAAACAACTGTATTGACACTTGGTAAGTTGCTTTCCACACCCCTGAAAGTCAGCATACGATTCAGCAATTGGTTTTAATGATAATTATTGATATTTTTTGGATGCAATAATCGAAAAAATAGTCCCCTCTTGCCCCTATAAACAATTTCCGATGCTTAAAGACTCCCAAAATCAAATTCTACACCTATAATTTTGCAGTGCCACCACAAGGGACATTGCTGGGGCCCTTTTTTGAGAGAATTCAATTTGAACAGTCCCATTGTATATGAATTTAGATAGTACTCCTTTGTATATGAAAACTATAGTACTATCATGGCGAGTTTTTTTTAGGGTTGCAGAGGTCCTGGTGGTGGCGCTGCAAAATGTGAGGTGTAAAATTCGATTTGGGGAGTCTTTAAGCGTCGAAAATTGGTGGTAGGGGCAAGAGTAGACTATTTTTTGGATTATTGCATCCAAAAAATATCAATAAATTTCATTTAAAACCTCCATAAGCTCTCCGCAAAAAAAAAGAGTAAGGGTTGCAGAGGTAAATTAGATGTCGCCCCATTCGACTTCCACGATGATAGTACTATAGTTTTCATATACAAAGAGTACTCTCATGAACACGTTCCACACGTCGTCCCCCTGGCGATCACACAACTAACTAATTTTCTGGTTGCTGTTTCTGTGTATATACAAGTGCGCCCCAGACGGCCACACAACACAACTCAAAAATCATCGTGATGATAGTACCTACTATAAGTTTTATATACAATGACAGTCCTCAAAATCCCTTTTTTCCCACAAATCATTTCATTTTTCGCTTTTTATTTCCCTCAGAAAAAAAACAGAAAAAACACATTATACATGTACAGGGCATTTTTTTTTATTTTTTTTTAATAAATTCAGTTTTTTATTTATACACATTCAGTTACATAAATCAGCACGATTTAATAAAAAATAATCCTAATGTTCAAATTCGTGCATTAGGAACTTTATTTAGTTTTGTACATGTCGTTTGTCAATAGCTTATAGTGGCGATCACTGACTTCATAATCTCTTTGTATATGAAAACTATAGTACTATCATGGCGAGTTTTTTTTAGGGTTGCAGAGGTCCTGGTGGTGGCGCTGCAAAATGTGAGGTGTAAAATTCGATTTGGGGAGTCTTTAAGCGTCGAAAATTGGTGGTAGGGGCAAGAGTAGACTATTTTTTGGATTATTGCATCCAAAAATATCAATAAATATCATTTAAAACCTCCATAAGCTCTCCGCAACAAAAAAAAGAGTAAGGGTTGCATAGGTAAATTAGATGTCGCCCCATTCGACTTCCACCATGATAGTACTATAGTTTTCATATACAAAGATAATCTATACATGTTCATTGTATATAAATATATTGTTGTGGACGCCCGAACATAGCCTTTCCTGTGCAATAAATAAATGAAAACCGAGCCTTATGTCTTCGATGCTATTCTAGCGCCCCCTAGTTGTCAAAGTAGGAATTAAGTTCTGAGAGGTTGGAGGAGCACATCCGAAATGTCAAATGAGGGATGGAAGAGAAAATCTTAGAACTAATATAATGACAGGTTATAAATACAAAAATAATAATTAGCGGATAAATTGGATCGTATGATCCGAATAATGTGGGAGGAGGAATAACCGAACCAAGTCGGATGATTCTCGTACGGCAAATTGCTGTCTGACAACCTACTGTCATAATGAAAATTTCCTCTGGCGATCGAACAAGAGCGAGACGTCACCGCGCTCTTCTGTAAATTGTACAGTACCTACCATAAAAAAATAAAAGATACTTTTACCTAATATACGGTGTGTGATGATATATTTGATTTTTTTTTATAAGCTCATTTTTTCTCCTTTTTGGTTTCAATAAAATCTTAACTAACTTTTTCAATTTAACTTGAAATATAGCACTATACTATACTTACGTGTTCGAGCCGTTAAGAATTTGAATTTGTGAATAAAACACACTTTAAATAAAAGATAACAAAAAAAAAAAAGAGAAAAAAAAACACTATAGGGTGAGTTTGAAAATTAAACGTTTTTTTTATTAAAATGGTGCTAAAAATGTGAATAAATTTTACATAGGTTACCTATCTACCTGTTAAAATTTGGCGGTTCCAGGTGACCAGTGAAGGACTGGACCGCCACAACATTTTTTTGTGTTTGCCCGTTGGAATCCATTCTTTGGAACCTGGTTTTCCACCTGCCTCCTGATCTCTTTGCTGGACCCATCTTTGGCTAAAACCTCACCTTATAGTATCCATGAGAATACCACCGTACTACCCATCTGCTAAGCGTTTCTCTGGAGTGTGCTATATATCTGGTGCTCTGCTATTACCCACCACATCTCTAACGCGAGAATTAGTGGATTCAAATTTAACTTCAAGCCGTATCAAAGATGAAAGTTCCACGCAGTGAGTCTGAAAACAAAAAAAAAAGGAAACCAGGTACATTATAAGAAAAATTATAAAATAGTGTTTTGTGCAAAAGAAGGAATTGATTTCGCCACTTTTCCGTCTCGATAAAATTGGAACTAGACGTAAAAGACGGATATAAAATTACCGTGGTTTTAAGAACCGACCCCACCAGAAAAGGATTTCTAGTACCTACTCTTAACAAAAAAAAAAAAAATTAACGTATTCAACCATTCAATGATTTTTCTGTTAAATTTAAGTGGCGTTTAAGTTTTATTGGTCAAAATAATTAAGTTTTTTTTTTATATATATAAATTTACTCTATTTTTGTGTTTATAGTTTAAATAATTAATTTTCAGAGACATTTACCTTATTTTTGTAAGTGATAGGAAGTGTTTCCTAGGGTTTTTTTTTGGTCCGCGGTTCGTAAAATATTTTTAAACAATCAGTACCCCTCTAAAGAGCTCTATCGAGGTAGGGAATTTTACTCTCGCCAAAATACAATTCAGCCATTTGGAAGGTGCCAAAAAGGGTACCATAAATAATTGTCTTGGGAAACTCCTCGTCGTCACATTTTTTATTTGTTTTTCCTTTGCTTTTCTTTTGTTTTCAGTTTGATTTGTTAAATTTTTCAATAAGCTTATATCTGAAAAGATATCTTAAAATTCCTATTTAAAAATAATTTCAACTTAAATTTTACTTTTATGGAAATTCCATTCTTTTCTTTAATGTACTTTTGTGGTTTGTTCGTACTTTCAATAAACTTCAAACGCCTATGTGGATGAAATTTTGGTGTTTTCTTGTTTCGGGTGATCGAAACATGATTTATTGAAGATAAACTTTACAGGGGTGTGGATGGTAGCCAATTTCTTTCGGTGAAGATGTGTGACCGGAACATGGCCATCGTCATATTCGGGGAAATCCACATTTTTGCCAAGGGATTTCTTGGTTGGGTGGGTTGGCAACGCTGCAACAACATCAGCAGCGCCCTTGAAGTGGTGATCGTCCGTCCGACGTCACTTTTTAGTTTAACTAATTTTCTGGTTACTGTTTCTGTGTATATACAAGTGCGCCCTCAGACGACCACACAACACAACTCAAAAATCATCGTGATGATAGTACTATAAGTTTTATATACAATGGCCAATGCTGAAAATTCTTTCAGCCTCAGCGTTAGAATGAGGTAGAGCTAATGCAAACATTATCATTTTTTTTAAATTTGGATACACAAATTCTACGTGAATGTCTTTTAAATTCAAAATTTTTGTCCAGAAGTCTTCAATATTAAGCGAAAGAAGCTTTAGTTTTTGAGTGTCATTAAAGTAAGAAGGAGGCGATCGCCACTCAAATATAACTGGAAGATTCTAAATTAAGAATTTTATTTAAAATTGTAAAATTTTTGTTACATACAAATTTTTGCAATTATTTTTTACTTCGAAAATAATGGTTTTGTCAATTGAATTGTCTTCAAATAATTCTAAGCATTATGGCCCAAAATATATATCTTCAATAGCTATAATGTAGTCATTAATATTGTATTGATCTTCGTAAATCAACTTGTTTAAATCCTCAGGACTTATACAATTTTGACCTATCGAAAATATTAACTTTCTACATTCATCTGTTAAAGCTCTAATCAAGCTATTATTACTTTGAAATAGGGCATTGAATTTGTTGAAAAATAAAAGTGAATAATTTAAGAAATGTAAAAAAATTTCAATGTCTTTTCTAAACAATTTTGATTTTACAAGAAATTCCCACAAAACCAGT
Source organism: Syrphus vitripennis (assembly GCA_958431115.1). Taxonomy (NCBI): domain Eukaryota; kingdom Metazoa; phylum Arthropoda; class Insecta; order Diptera; family Syrphidae; genus Syrphus; species Syrphus vitripennis. The sequence continues at coordinate 69,227,424 of OY288109.1, read as the reverse complement.
CGGTTTTCCCTTGGTCCCTTTTGAGGTCAGAATTCCCACGAAAAGGGATTTTTCCCACGATCCCCCAGCACTAGGTCGGGGCAACATTAAAAAATACTCGCCATGATAGTACTATGCTTTTCATATACAAAGTTTTCATAGACCTACCTACCTATTATGGAGAGGAATGAACGACGCGACATCTGGGGAAGCGACCCACCAACATACCCAATACCCATGCCTCTAGTGGAGATTAGTGTAGAGTAATTAATAGGGGAAGTACAAAGAAAAAGAATAATAAATATGAATGTCAATGTCTAAGGCATAACAGAGTATAGAGAAGAATGTATAAAATTGGAATTCAATTTGATGTAGAGTTCGATGGGAGTTTATTGTCTTTCTGACAAAGGGGAATTATTTGACTTTTTTCTAGGTATAGGTAGAGAATGGGCAAGGACAATTTGAGAGCAAAAAAAGATTGTTTTGAAAATTGTCTATGTGCCTGGCTACACGGTGATTTTTCAATCGCCTAACCAGTGAGTTTGTCGTCAAGAGGGATGAGGAAGATGCTCACGAAGGGAACAGAATTTTCTGAGTGCGCACATTGTATATAGAATCCATAGTACTACTATGGAACCTGATTTTATGTTACCTTTCCCTCTCTTTTGGTGGTGCTGGCGTTGCCTAAAAAGTAGATTGGAGAGTTTGGAATGAATGAAGGCAAAAGGAGTAAAACAAGTTATAGAGTGAGAGGATTAATTAACAGTTGCTGACAAACAATTAGGCAGGGTAAGGGAGATAGGTGAGTCAGCTGATGGATGTCATGGCAACAAGGGGGAAATTAAAAGAATTCTTTGGGCTGTGGATTTATTCAACGGTTTTATGGCAAAGGACGATTTTTGCTAAATGTAGAAATATAGATATAGCTATAGTATATTATTTTCAATTTTCAAATAATTTTGTCCATCTGATTTCATTTTGTGAGATTTGATGGGACCAACGTTACTAATTTTCTTGCAAGTAATAGAATTGGGCTGTAGATATTTATTTTTTTCCATTTTCAAATAATTTCGTATGACGTGGTGAGAGCAACATTGCAAATGTTCATGTTTTACAGATATGTACTTTTTTTCTTGCAAATTATATAACTGTACTATATTTGTTTTTTGCGAATAAAATACATATTTTTATGATATCTTTTTTTTTTAATTTTTCTTTTATAGGTACATGATATCCTTTTAATTTGTCAAATCTGAAGAAATGGCCATTTGAAATATTAAAAGGAAAACAGAATTGAGCCACAATTTTTTTGTTTTTAACTTTACTGCTAAAAAAAAGGTTTCTGTACGAATTTTCAGTAGAAAAAAATTAACGTATTTTTGTATTCATACTTCAGAAAATTTAAAGTATCACGTCAATTTTCAAAATTTTCAAGTAAATTTAAAATACTAAGTGAATTTTAGTAATTTAAGCAATTAGAAAAATTTCACTTGAATTTTCAAAAGTTACAAATAATTTTCAAGTGAATTTTTGTATCTTAAGTAAAGTTCAAAATTTCATGTGGCTTTTCATAGTTCTCAATAAAATTTAAAATTTTTTTAGGAAATTAAATAATTCCAATTATTTCACGTGAATTTTCAAGTTTTAATTATTTAAAAAAATTTCAAAGTTCATAGTTTTAACCTTTTTCTTTTAATTTTCCTGTGGATTTTTCGTAGTTCTCAAAGAAATTTAAAATTTCTTGTGAATTTTCGAGAAATTTCACGTGAATTTTCAAAAAAAAAAACCGAACTTTAAAAAAACACGAAGTTTTAATATTCCAGGTTAATTCTCAAGAAATTAAATAATTTCATAAATTTCAAGTGAATTTTCAAAAAAAAAACACGGAACTTTAAAAAACACGTAGGTTTCAAAAAACTTACTTAATTTTACTATTCTAGGTGTGTTTCCAAAGAATTTGAACATCTTATAAATTTCACGTCAATTTTCCAAAAATACGTCATTTTATTGCTCACTGTTTTTATATTTTACGGGAATTTTAAAAATTCTTGGATTTTCAAGTCCTAAACAAATTTTTAATACCGCGTGAATTTTCAAAAGAATTTAATAGTTGTAAATTTTCACTACGATTTTCATGTTTCTTAACAAAACAAGCACAAAACAAAAAGATACACAGCGTAAAAAAAGCGTTGGCGGGCCAGTGCTTCGCTGACCAACTTTTTTTCAAACCTCATCTTCTAATTCTTCGTTTTGTCCTCTATTACATTTGATCGGGGCGTCCGTAACATCAGGACTTCGCGTAAGTGTACTCTAGCTTGTGGTTAACGTACCTATGGAAATATTTCATATGCCAAAATAACCGTTAAATACTTACGAAAAAAAAATTATTTTGAAAAATAGGAGGAAAATATGTCCAGAATTTTAAATAATGTTTGAATCTTACCTTTTTGTCTAACAATGTCAGTATTTCTATTTATTTATAAAAAATGTGTTCTTTTAAGTATCCAATTTTTATAGAATGTACCACAAAGGACTTTCCGAGTAGGTTCCTCTTCACTCATGCGAGCTAGGTGCCCTGCCCACCGAAGTCTACCGAGCCTAATTTTTGTCACTATGTCTGCTTCAAGGTAGATTGCGTACAGTTCATGATTGTACCGTCTCCGGAATCGTCCTTCCTCACATATAGGGCCAACAATTCTCCTTAAGACTTTTCTCTCGAACGCGGCTAAGAGGTCGGAGTGTCTTTTGCTAAGCACCCACGTCTCGGATCCATACGTGAGTACTGGCAGGACCATGGTCCTGTACAGCAGCAATTTTGAAGTTATGGTGAGATTTCTGGATTTGAAGAGCTTTGACAGACTATAGTAGGCTTTGTTGGAATTGAGCAGCCGCCCGCGTATTTCTTCTTCTATATTATTATCGGCTGCTACTATTGACCCAAGGTATTTGAAGGATTGCACCACTTCAAATTCGTGATCCGCTACTTTGATTGTTTGACCAACTATTCTTCTCGCATTCGACGCCACCATGTACTTTGTTTTACCTCCACTAATGTGCAGCCCCAGATTTTGTGCCGCCTGCTCAATCTAGATGCCTTCATCAAGAATCGTGTATAGCTTGTTCGGTCCTTCCGATGATGTCAATGTCGTCTGCGTAAGCCAGTATCTGGCTGGACCTGTTGACGATGGTTCCCCTTGTTGCCGTGCCAGAGTCACGGATTGCTTTCTCCAACGCCAGGTTGATGAGGAGGCAGGTTAAACCATCCCCTTGTCGGAGTCCATTATATATGTTAATTGGTCTGGATAGCAATCCGGCTATTTTTATTTTATTTTGGCTTGTTACGTTGGTCATGGTCATCCTACAAAGTCGTGTCAATTTATTTGGGATGCCGAATTCTATCATGGCTTTGTAAAGTTCTACCCTGGCTATGCTATCATAGGCGGCCTTAAAGTCTATAAGCAGATGGTATGTTGGGATGTTAAATTCTAGACATTTTTCCATCGCCTGCCTAAGGGTAAAGATCTGATCAGTTGTAGATTTGCCTGGAATGAAACCACAATGATATTGGCCGATTATGGTTTTAGCGTATGGTTCTATCCGTTCTTGTAGGATAGAGGAGAGTATCTTATAGGCAGTACTCAACAACGTGATACATCTCCTTTCTTATGTATGGGGCAAATTATACCTTTTCGCCAGTCTTCTGGCATTTCTTCCTGCTCCCATACGTGCACTAGAATATCGTGAATTGCTTGACGTAAGGCTGGCCCGCCGTGGTGGAATAATTCGGCTGGTATGCCATTGGCCCCCGGGGCTTTATTATTCTTAAGCTGGGCTATAGCCTTCTCAACCTCTTCTATGCTTGGTGGCGTTAACATAGGGTATTCTTCTTGAAGTAGTGGAGCCTCTACTTTCTACTTCTGCAGTCAGCTGACCATTTAGCAATTCATTAAAGTACTACACTTCCCATCGCTCCAGTATGCTTGGGGGATCGGTGATCAGATTTCCCTCTCCGTCCTTGCAGTAAGTGCAGCGTGGTATGTACTGTGTCATGTTTCGGACGGATTGGTAGAACTTCCGCGCCTGGTGCGGACCGCGCTCTCGGCTTCTTTCTAGCTCACAGATCATGTTCTTCTCCCAGGCGTTCTATGAGATTGTTGCATTGCTCGGTACGCAACATTCTTACGTTCAGTCGCTAGCTTGCATTCATCATCAAACAAGTCGTTCCGACTTCTACGACTGCTGCCTAAGATGGAGTTGGCAGTACTAATGACAGTGTTCTTAAGGCGTGTTCCTCTACGTCCAGCATGCTGGCTCCAGGACTTACTCTCCCTGTATCGAGTGGTTCCAGGGCGAGTCCTAACGCATGTTCAAAGGTGTTACTGGTGCTTTCATTGCGTAGCGCAGCGAACCTGATCGGCGGATGCAATACGTCTTCGCAAGGCAATCCGCCCTCGGAAAACCATACCAACAAGATAGTGATCAGAGTCGATATTGGCACCTCGGTACGTTCGTACCGTCATCTAGTTCGAGTATTGGCGACGGTCTATCGTCAATTTGGTTGCGAGTGACTCCATCAGGTTATACCCAGGTGGCTTTGTAGATATCATTACCTGGTACTCGCAACGACCATGTTTTTCGATGCTGCCAATTCTAGGACTCGAAGTCCATTGTCATTAGTGTTCTCATGCAAACTATGGGTGCCTGCGTAATGCCTGAATACCGGCTCCCGACCTATTTTAGCGTTCAAATCCCCAAGGATGATTTTAACATCATGCCTTGGACAGGCATGGAGGGCCCTCTCGACTTGTTCATAATAGGTCTCTTTTTCTTCGTCTGAGGACTGCTCCGTAGGTCCGTGAACGTTAATGAGGCAGATGTTCTTGAATTTGCCTCGCACGCGAAGGGTGCATAGCTTTTCGCTTATAGCGTTAAAGCCGATGACGGTAGACTTCATTTTTTCGCTGACCAAGAAGCCTACCCCGAGCACATGGTGTTTTGTATGACAACTGTAATATAAGTCATATTCTCTCTTCTGTAAAACACCATTCCCTGTCCATATAATTTCTTGTAATGCTGTTATTTCAGCTTTATATTCTGACAGGGTATCGGCTAGCTGCTAAGCAGCTCGAGCTCTATAGAGCGATCGTACGTTCCATAAGAAAATTCTTAAGTCATTTTTCCTTTTTCGTTGCGTGGGTTGTCGTCGTGAGATCAGTCCGTTTCCGAGGCTTGTTGTTGGTCTTGTAATTCTTTTAGTTTTACGGAACAGGAAATCAACCTGTGGAACTAGCCTGATCATATTAGCCAAACCTTTTAGAGGATTGTTTCGCGAAGAGGCTATGATCACACTTCCACCTGTCCCGAATAATTACAGCACGTGCATGTTTTCGTATGCTACATGTTATTCCCCCTATTCGGCTGATGGCTGACCGCCAGAATCACACCAGCTGATGCGAAAATAGTTGCTAAGCATTGTAGCTCCAAGTCAAAGTACGTATTAAAAGGTAGTAGTAAAAACTCAAATCTAACAACTTTTTATGCACAAAATAAAAAACATAACCAGAAAGATGAACCAAAAAGGGTATGTTTGTCATATAACCCAGTTGTAACAAACAAATTAAAATGTGCATTCGAATGCAACAACATGCAAATGGTTTTTTTCGACTAAAAATAAATTTAAAAAAAACATCTTAGGCTCAACTTAAGATAAAAGTGAAAATCTTAAAAAATCGAAAATTTATTCGCTACAATGTAGTGATTGCACCTACATAAAAACAAACAACTGCAGACCTTGTAGTGAACAAACCAAATGTGAACGATCCACAATTTAAACTTTATAACTTAAACTACTGGCGCTTGAGTCGCCAAGAAAACCAGTATTTCTCAAACTTAGATTTTCCTTATACGTATCTAGATATATATGCATATTATAATTCTCCCTAAAATCTGTGACGTTTAGCTGTGACAGCTGATTATTTCTCACATTTATGCAAGAATTTTTATGGGGTGCTCATGCAAAGGTCAAACGGAAAATTATATCTTTCTGCAAAGCGGAAAATTATCTCGTTGCATGAATACCCTTCCTGTCTAATCTTATTCTCATTCAATTTGTACCATCCAACGAAGCAACATTAAGTAAATATAAAATTGTGATTTTAATAAAGCAAAGTAAATTGTTATTTACGAATCACAATATTGGTGACCCCGACGCCGAAAAGTTAATTCAATAATTTGCAATATTACCTATTTGTATTGCACTATATTAATCGCCGGCGTGAGGAAATTTGGAATTGGTATTGCGGTACTTTGCAACGACCGCTATTCGCAAGTACCACGCCACATAACGGGAACCATCGTTCACGTTATTTGGAAGTACCACGCCACATAACGCTAACCACCGTTCACTTAGCACGCCAAGACCAGCAGTCACCACCTCTTCGAAACCATCACGCAACAGCAGCAAACATCAACTCCTCGCCAACAAAAAGAAGGCACATTTTTCGAGCCACGAATATTTCTGTGGCCACGCCGAAATTTTTGCTGAAACTTGCGAACCACACCATCACGTTCGACAATTTGTTGCAGTTTGTGTGTGCGTGACCATCATCACCTTCGAGAACTGTTAGCCACTGCCACTGCATCTCGTAAAAGTTTTTTGTGCATACGTACAACTGCCACGCCTGCACCTCGCACGAATTTTTAACACCGATTGGTTTTGTGAGTAATTGACCACCGCTGGCGCTGGTTGCCTGATGCTAAACATAACGGCCGACCATTTGGAACCACCACCTGTTGCTAACCAACACGGCCGCCCATTGCGAGCCACCTTCGTCGCTGCCTGTTACAAGACTATGCACTCGCCTGTCGCGAGTCATCATCAGCAGCCTATCGCGCGCTGCCATCAGCCGCCTATTGCGACCCAGCATCGGAAATATTGCCAAATTTTCCGAAAAACAGCCACACCACTGATCATCATCACCATAACTTCATCGATGATTTTATCACCAACCGAAGACATCAGTAAAAAAGCACCGGAACAAAAAATCAGCAAGTAAATAACAGCTATCAACATTTTTTAATTTAACTAACATCTTTAACTATTACAACGCAGATTATGTTATCATTATTAAAAATTATTTCATATACTACTATTAACTAAATCATTATTCCAAATTCATAAAGTATCGAACACATTCACATTTCATTTCAGATTCATTTTACTTTCGGAACACAATTTACTAAATTAATTTTTTCATAACTTGTTTGATTATCTATAAAACAGTCATTTTATAAATATATGTACTTTATACATTGTAATATATATAAAAAGTAAATATTTATAAACTATGATTGTAATCAATGCCCACAACAGATTACAAAATTGTCGAATTTCCAAATTAATTCTCAAATTACAAAATTCAGATTACAAATTATAATTTTTTTTTAAATAGAATCTTCAAGTTATAAAATTTTCGAATTATAAAGTCTCAAATTATAAAAAGTAAATTTTCATAAATTTGTCCGAATATGACAGTAAACGGTAATGGTTTAGGTAGTACAACGAACCGTCACAACAACAACTACAACAGCACCCACCAATTTCAATTTAAATGAACAAACAAAATTTCATTATGTTGTACAAGCGCTTCCTCAAGGCGTGGCCGCAAGTATGTATGATATCCTAGTGTAGAAATCAAGCACGCCATACACAAATCTTAAAAAAGATTCACATTCTATGAGCGAGAGTAAACGTATAGAACCATTATTATTGGGCGAGGAGATGGGGAATAGAAAACCTTCCGAATTTTATAGAAAACTCCAAACTTTATCTGGACAATCAATGATTGTCACACAAAGTCTAATACTAGAACTTTTGAGATGCCGTCTTCCCACTATCGTCCAAGCTTCTATAAAATCTTCTTCAGAAACAAAACTTGACGTTTTACTGCAACAAAGTTCTGCTTTAAACATTCCATCGCAAAACGACAAAACGATATGTGAACTGACAAGTATAAACAATAAGTTACAAGGTGAGATCAGCGAAATTAAATCCATGTTGTCTAACTTAAATTTCAATCAGCGCCCTTCACGGGATAACATTAGGAGACAGACATTTTCCAACAATTTTCCAAGATCAAGATCGAATTCCAGGAAAAATCGGAACTTTTGCTGGTTTCACAATAGGTACGAAAAAGGCGCCTTAAAATGGACGAGTCCATTTTTAATCGATTCTGATTCGAATGTCTCGGCCATTCCACATATTATGGTGAAACAAATAGCTCGATACAAACCTGATCAAATTATCTCAGCAGCCAATGGCTCACAAATTCAAGTTTATGGTACAAAATAATAAAACAACACTTGGTTTTCGAAAGGTATTTGATCACATCTTTGCTATCGCCCATCATTGGGGCAGATTTTTTAAAACGAACAGGTTTAATTATAGACATCAAAAATTCCGTACTCATCGATCCTTTCACCCAATCAAGCGTCGCAGACACAATTTGCAATCAAAACATATCAAGCCCCCGGTTTTTCGCAAAAGAAGAAAAATATATGTAGGATCCCAAACCGACAACACTGGACAGAACAGACAGAAACGACAGCACTGGTACGAGACAAAACGGACAAAGAGGAACGAAGGATTGAGTTCAGTTTAGTTAATAAAAGCGAAGCTAACAGTCGTGTGTTGTGCGGTATTCGTTCATTTTTCCTAAGACTTTCTAAATATTTGAGATTGAGCCAACATTTAAAATAATAACTTAAACGTATTTATAAAACTATATTTTATGTTCAATAAATCATAAAATTAAAGGTTGTGTTGCGTTTGTTTTTTTCGAACATTTCTGCGGAAGAACCCCACAGTAATTTGGGAGCTCAACCGAAATAAAGTAATAAATAAACGGTTTGTGTGCCACGACAGTGCTTGAAAAAAAAAAAACAAAAAAAACAAAAAGAATTAACCAATTCAGTTTGCGAAAACGATAAAGGCATCAAATCGAGCCAAAGTTTCGTATATTGTGATGTATACAAGCAAAAAAAAAAACACCCTTGTGAACACGTCGCGACGTGCAAAAAAAAAAATTAAGAAACTAAGCCTTGAATTTTGAAAACAACGGCCAATTCAATTCAGTGCACTAACACGAAAAGAATAAAACGAAAAAGAGAGAAAGAACAGACAAACAACAAAATAAAAAACAGAAAAGTCACGTAGACCATCGTGGTTGGCTGTGTGTGCTGAGAGTTGCAGCGCAGCGGCGAGTACAAGAGAGTTGGCGCAGCAGAACGAAGACATTTGGTGTGTACGAGTTGGATCAGCATTAGAGCATAGAGAAATTACTTACCTAGAGAACCCACTCAGGGGGTTCGTTCTCTTCCACCCTACAAGCTGCTTGAGGCAATAGCGGTGTGAATGCGTTAGTGGTCCGATGCATTTCTTATGGGATGAAGCATTTATGGATGTATTAGTTGTTGCTTTAGATCAAATTGAGCTAATTGCTCAGTCCCCTTAAGGGTTTTGGCTCACTTTTCAAAAAAAAAAAAATCCGTTGAATTCAAAAATTGAAAACAAATATAGATTTTTTGTATAAAAATGCCTGTTTCGACTCACTTTCAGTGTATATTGGTCTAAATATAACCTTTTGTGGCTTTTGGCATTCAAATTCTATAAATTTATTATTGTTTTCGCTGAAAAAAAAGTAAATTCAACTAAAAAGTATAAGCGCGTCATAAATGTAGATAGTGCGTATGCGCCGAACTTCTTTTGAGTTGGTACCCAGTTTTGACGTTTTGGTGACAGATCAAAGAAGTAAAAAAAAAAATTGACAATTCAATTATTATTATTCTAAATTTGCGTACATTAGTTTTCATTTTTCAATCAATTAAAGTTTTTAGTTTTCACTTGCGGTGAATCTGGAAAATACGGAAAGATTGCCGAAATTGGCCAAGGAATATTTGGGTAAGTGCTTCAATATCCTACAATTAAAATCAGAATATATATTTACTGTAACTTATATTCCTAGTGAAGTGTTTAAAGCTCGGGAAAAGAAGAGCAACAAGTAATTTTTGGCCATGAAGAAAGTCCTCACGGACAAAGAAAAAGATAGTGTAAGTAAAGTGTATTGTAAAAATACCTCATGATGGTGTTCCTATTAATATTATATCTGTTTTCTAGTTTTTGCAACTCCTAAAACACGAGAATGTCATCATTCTTATAGAAATCTGCAGAACACAGGCGACTCATCATAACCAAATATAGGTCCACATTCTATTCAGTCTGTGAGAGATCAAGAAAGTCAGGCAACAGCTTTTGAATGTAAGTAATTTCTCTATGCATTAGAGTTTGGAATTTTCCAGAAGAGCAGAGAGATCAACAGTAGCGTCGAGAAATTGTCGGCGAGATTATTTTATTTTTTTTTTATAAAATTGCATTTTGTGCTCAATTAAATTTTAAAATCATTAAATTTTGAATTTAATAAGTAGTTGTAGATTTTCAATATTTGGATTTGGAGGATGCTATTCCTATGTTTTCGGGAGATAGTCTCAGGATGTCAACAAGTGGACGGAAAACTTCGAGGAAATTTGTGAATGATTAGGGTTCAATCAATTACAGAAATTTGTATTCGCTCGAAGACTCGTATCAGGCTCAGCGAAGTTGTTTATCCAAAGCGAGCGCGGTATTCACGATTGGGCTTCATTAAGGGCAGCATTAAGGGTGAGTGTCCCATGAAAAAATAGGTTAGAGTTTTGCGCTAAGTCGTCTAGCGTTCACACTTTTCCGAATATTTTAATGAAACAAACGGATATCGATAGGAAATAGGATGGGTAAAATATTTCAGGAGCTTTAAAAAAAAAAAGAAATTAAAATTGGACCTAAAAATTAGCAAACAGATGGAAAAATCAAAAAAAAATTGTAGAGTGCTTGCAAATATGATGGGGCATATAATAAATAAATTTTTTAAATTTTTTTTAAATTTTTTTTCTTAAGAAAATATATCTGCAAGATGAGTATCGGTTTTATTTTTTTTTTATTTTTTTTATTTAATTCCAAAAAAAATCTTACAAACCCATGAAAAATGAAGGAAATTTACTAAGTGGTATGAATGTTTTACTGGATATAACTTAATAAGTATAAAAGATAAAGAAGTCCAACTATCTTTTTTACAAAGCCAATAAATAGGTGTGTAATAACTTAACTTTTTTTTTAATTTTTTCAAATTTTTTTTTAACAAAAAGTAAAAAAAACACTTTTTTTTCTTAAAATTTTCTGGTTTGCACAGGGGCTTTTAGAATTATATTTTTTAATTTTTGTTAATAATTTTTTATGAAAGATTCATTGTATTCTGAAACAGTCTCGGTTTTGAAAAAAAAAACTCATAGGATATATTTCAAAATGCAATTCAATATGACAATATTTGTAAAACCATTGTAAGAGAACGACTGGCAATAGAATTCTGGCATATTTTTTTTATTTTTTTCTGGTATTTTGTTTATCCACTTTTCAAAAAAAAATAATTTTTCCGCTTACTATTTATTTAATTTTATTCTTAGAAAAGACGTCTATTTTGCATTTTTTAACAAAAAAATTCCTTGCACACGCACACAAAGAAGTTGTAGTTCCAAAAAATTCCACTGCAATATCAGCGCTAAAGAAGAGAATTTCTATCTCTTTGCAAATAAATTTCGCCCACCCGTTCGCTCTCACATATATTTTGTCTTGTTTTTTTTGTGCTTGGCTAAGTTTTTTTTTATTTTTCTTTTCTTACTGTCATCTTATAATTATTAGAAAATGTAAAAAAAACCTGCTGTTAGAAATAATTTTTTTTCTAGATATATTTGATGCAAGGTCATGATTCATGAATGACAATTTGTATATGACGTAGCCACATGCAGAAGAATTTGATTTTTTTGGTTGGGCAAGTTACTTGTAGGTTGTTACACATTGTATTTTGTTATCGCGATTCATGATTTCGCGATGGATATGATCGTTCTTTAGATATAAAACTCAGAAGTTTGAAAAATTAGGTAGATAATTATATACCTATGTCCTGTTTTTTTTTCTTTGTTCAAATCGTAACTCGTAGACTTGATGGTTGATGGAAGTTCGTGTTCACTTCTTGTGGTCGGATCGATGCAGGATTTTTGGTTGAATATTGTGCAGTATAGGTACTTATACAGGGTGAGTCATGAGCAATGCGACAAAATGCTACGGCGTGTAGGTTGCGTTGAGACAAGAAAAAAATCGTATGGGAGGGGGGGTCTATTCCCCTCCGTTTAGCCAGGAGGGGCAATTTTCGAAAAAACTGACTTAAAATGGGAAAAAAATTATTTAAAATCAACGACTTCATTCACAATGCTGTGCGATACGTTTTTGAAAAGCCAATAACTTTTTCTTTCATTCTGTGTTTAAATAAATCTATTCTAAGAAATAGTTTTTGAAATATTAATTTTCAAAGTCAAAATTTTGAAAAAAAAATTTCAAATTCATTTTTTTCAAAATTTTACGTAATTAAGTGCTCATTTTAATTTCAAAATTCAATGCTGTTATTAATTTTAAGTCAAAATAAGAAAACCGGATGCAAAAATTTTATGTCGTTCTCAAGAAATTAAAAAAAACCAAAACCACCTTTTTCTAAGAAAAACATTTATTTTTATTGTAACGAAGCAATTTATTTATTTATTTAGCATTAATCTTAGTTTTTTTACTTTTTTTTTTAATTGGAGTTTTATGAGAACGTAATAAAATTAAATAGTATGGGAATAACCCTGGATTAATATTATTTTCATTGATAACTTCTGAAAACTGACCTGTCAATATTTTTGAATTGGCCTGCCCGCAGCCCATGGGTTCTACCTGTTATGGGGACAATAGGGACAATAAAACCGCATTTTTTTTAATGAAAAAAAAAAGAAAATTGCAACGCAAGATAAATAAAAGGCATTGCAGTTTTGCTTAGTAATTATTTCCAATTTGAATATTAACTCATTAACACGTAACGATGTCAAGCTCATACACCCGAGAAGAATTACCGGACATGCATTTCTGCTACGGTTTAGCTAATGGTCGAAGTCGTGAAGCCGAAAGACTGTACGCTGAAAGATATCCCGATAGGAGGTGTCCCCATCATAGCACGTTTCCAAGAATCCACCGACGTCTAAGAGATCATGGAGTGCTGGAGCATCGAAGAAGCGAAAGGCCAGTTTCTGATGAGTCAAGAATCTTAGATGAAAGAATTCTGGATTTAGTCCGAAATAATCCCTCCGTCAGTACAAGAAGGATATCCACTATGCTTGGAGTGTCCCAATCTAGAGCATGTCGAGTACTTCGGGCGGAAAATTTACACCCGTACCACTTTACGCCTGTTCAGGAACTCCAGCACACTACAGCTTACAGGTGAGAAACTGGCTGGATGATCATTTTAGTGACCGTTGGATCGGAAGAAGGGGCCCCACGGAATGGCCGCCTAGGTCACCAGATTTACCTCCCCTAGATTTCTATGCATGGGAATTATTGAAGAATTATGTTTACGAAGTGGAAATAGTATCATTGGAACAACTGAAGGAACGAATTGAAGTCGCTGGAGTCAAATTGCAGGAAAATTTGTCAAGCATAAACTTATGTGAAGCCATTACAAGGAGATATAATCTATGCCTTCTAAACAATGGAGATCATATCGAGAATTTTTTATAAGTACTTCCAATAAAAAACATAGTAAAAATAAAAGGAATAAAAAAACTGAAAAAACTAAGATTAATGCTAAATAAATAAATAAATTGCTTTGTTACAATAAAAATAAATAATTTTCTTAGAAAAAGGTGGTTTTGGTTTTTTTTTTAATTTCTTGAGAACGACATAAAATTTTTGCATCCGGTTTTCTTATTTAGACTTAAAATTAATAACAGCATTGAATTTTGAAATTAAAATTAGCACTTAATTACGTAAAATTTTGAAAAAAATGAATTTGAAATTTTTTTTTCAATTTTTTTTTTCAAAATTTTGACTTTGAAAATTAATATTTCAAAAACTATTTCTTAGAATAGATTTATTTAAACACAGAAAGAAAGAAAAAGTTATTGGCTTTTCAAAAACGTATCGCACAGCATTGTGAATGAAGCCGTTGATTTTAAATAATTTTTTTCCCATTTTAAGTCAGTTTTTTTCGAAAATTGCCCCTCCCGGCTAAACCGAATTTTGTAGAACATTACTACTTAGAAATTAAACCGAACAAAACTACTTTAGAAGAATATTCTGGACGGATGAAGCACAGTTTACTAGGGATGGGGTTACTAACTTCCACAATTTACATTATTGGAGTAGCTCCAATCCACACAAAAAAAAACAAAACAAATCACAACACCGCTTTAGTTGTAATGTTTGGCTTGGTATTGTTGGACACACTGTGATCGGGCCCCGGTTTTTGAATTCCATTATTAATGGAGAATCATACCTGCAATTCCTACGAGACCTTTTACCCGATTTATTAGACAGCGTTCCATTGGTTATAGCAGATACTTTAATCTACCAACAAGATGGTGCTCCAGCACACTACAGCTTACAGGTGAGAAACTGGCTGGATGATCATTTTAGTGACCTTTGGATCGGAAGAAGGGGCCCCACGGAATGGCCGCCTAGGTCACCAGATTTAACTCCCCTAGATTTCTATGCATGGGGATTTATGAAGAATTATGTTTACGAAGTGGAAATAGTATCATTGGAACAACTGAAGGAACGAATTGAAGTCGCTGGAGTCAAATTGCAGGAAAATTTGTCAAGCATAAACTTATGTGAAGCCATTACAAGGAGATATAATCTATGCCTTCTAAACAATGGAGATCATATCGAGAATTTTTTATAAGTACTTCCAATAAAAAACATAGTAAAAATAAAAGGAATAAAAAAAACTGAAAAAACTAAGATTAAGGCTAAATAAATAAATAAATTGCTTCGTTACAATAAAAATAAATGTTTTTCTTAGAAAAAGGTGGTTTTGGTTTTTTTTTAATTTCTTGAGAACGACATAAAATTTTTGCATCCGGTTTTCTTATTTAGACTTAAAATTAATAACAGCATTGAATTTTGAAATTAAAATTAGCACTTAATTACGTAAAATTTTGAAAAAAATGAATTTGAAATTTTTTTTTCAATTTTTTTTTTCAAAATTTTGACTTTGAAAATTAATATTTCAAAAACTATTTCTTAGAATAGATTTATTTAAACACAGAATGAAAGAAAAAGTTATTGGCTTTTCAAAAACGTATCGCACAGCATTGTGAATGAAGCCGTTGATTTTAAATAATTTTTTTCCCATTTTAAGTCAGTTTTTTCGAAAATTGCCCCTCCCGGCTAAACGAAGGGGAATAGACCCCCCTCCTATACGATTTTTTTCTTGTCTCAAGTAACGCAACCTACACGCCCTAGCATTTTGTCGCATTGCTCAATGGTCATGACTCACCCTGTATACTTATGTGTATACATTTATACTCATTGGTTGGGTCATTTGTTTGTTTTGCGAAAAGAAATATGTATACATATATATTGGTGTACAAGTCATTTTGTATTGTTTTTTCTTTGATAGTTTATGTAAAATAGTGTAATTGAATGATGAATGATTGAAATGCTTGATATCGTTGGTGGAGAATTTAATTTTGAGTAGGTATAGCGATAGATTTAATTAACATTATTATTGTGTGATTGAATGCAGTTTGCATTTCACTGGGAGTGTAATACCTTCAGATATGTGCAATTAATAATGTCAAGTGGATGGCGCCAAAATATGCATACATATACGTAAGAATCTAGTATACGTAATTTAGGTCGTTTTCAAAACAGTGAGTTCTATTTTTTTTGTATGATCATTAGATTTTGGGATATCAATGATAAAAGAAAAAAACACATTTGAACAATGACAAAATTATATCCCGTTATTTTCCATACCTGTGCCGGCAATGTCTGTAAAAATTGTTTTTTTTTTTCAATATTTTAAAAGAAGACGTTTGAAATTATTTTTATTTTGTTTTAATTTGACCATAATTTAAATACATAGTTGAAACCTTTCAAAAATCACTCCAAATTTAAAAAAAAATTATCTTGATCTTCAGCATTTTATGATGTGTACTGTACCTACCTTATTTAAAAAAAATATCAACTATATAGCCCTTCCGGTATAGAACATATGTACATACCTAGGTAGTTTCTCGACCCATACAAAAACTTATACTTTTTTTTACTCTAGTTAGGTACCTATAATTTGAATAAATTTCCAAAAATCATGTCTTACCTGCCTAGGTTGCTACTCACTTTCAAAATTTTCAATTCCGTACAATTTTCCTAATTATATTCCAACCTGCAATACAACCGTATGAATGAGCCGGTAAGTGAAATGTTCTTTCAAAAAATTCTCAAAAGAAAACTTACATTTTACATAATACATACCTAACTAATAATGAATATTTTTTTGCAATTAGAAGATCATATCATAACGAACAAAAAAATATGTAGGTAGATATCTACAACAAATAAAAATATCCACCGCCACCAAACCGAAAACCCCTCTCTAGCATTATGTATATCGTTTTTTGTCGCTTATTCATATTATGTATATTACTTTTCTCATTTCTCATAGTATGACATACTCGTAACATCCAAAAAACAAAACAACTACCTACCTATAGCAAAAAAAAAAAAAAAAACTTAAAAAAACATCATTCGCGCCGTGCCTATGTCATCGCCACCGGCCGTCGCGTCGCGTGTCGGTCAGACTCATCTCTCATAGTCTCAGCACAACAGGTTCTGGCAATAAATATGTAATATGTATGTATGCCTGTGTGCGCTTGTGCGCCTCTGTCTGCTGATCCATACCATACCCATATGTCTCTGTGGCTGGCATTATCTGGCTCTGAGAAAAGTATTGCACAAGAGAGAAGTTAGCTTATAGAAGAGAATCATTCTTCTACTAATACATTCAAATGTATTTACATGAGTTCTGAGTTTGCTTCTGAGGTAGACCCACCCTTAAGGGCAGAATTTAGAGTTGAAGTGAGTTCTGCAGAAGTGCATCGACCGACGCTTGAAAAATAGTCCAACGAGACAAATCGCGAATATTTAAACAAGCTAATAGAATTAGCCAGGCCTATACAAATAGACGACGCATCGTTGATAGACTATTTTATTGCAGGGTTGAAAGACGATGAACGAACAAAATAGTTTTATATAAAGCAACAACGATCGACGAACTGAAGTCAAAATTAAGGGTGTATGAAAGGATTCAGCAACAAACGACAACAGATTTCTCTCCACAGATTTCTTCCACCGGTGAAGCGGGAAGCTTCAACTTCTGCCAAACCAAATGAAAATAGAAAGTGCTACAGGTGTGGTGATACAACTCATGTAGCTAGGATGTGTAATAAGGATGTTAAATGCTTCAAATGTGGTGCAGCAAGGCACAAGCCATTTGAGTGCAAGGAATCCAAGGTGGAGAACAAGGCTAAAGCTAATTTTGGGAGTAAGACGGGGCATTTGATGAAGGAAATCTGTTTGATGGACGTTGAAGTCATCGCTTTGATCGACACGGGTTGTGATTTTTCATTGTTAAGGTATGACATGCTAATTAAATTTCCTAGAGTGGTACTAGGACAGCGTTCAATCTCTATAGTTGGGTTAGGGAATCAAGAAATTCGCACAATGGGTTATTTTGACGTTGAGCGCCAGGTAAAGGAATGGATCCAAAAGGGCATTATTAAGGAGAGTAACTCTGAAGTTGTGCTTTTGGCTTGTGGGAAAAAGAGAATGTGTTGCGATTTCCGAAAAATTAACGCCCAGATGGTTAAAGATCACTTTTCTATGCCGTTAGTTGAGGATGTTATCGAGAGGCTGCAAGATGAAAAAGTATTTACATCACTCGACCTGGTAAACGGATTCTTTCATGTTCCCGTTGAACCGAGTTCGAGAAAATATACCTCATTCGTAGTTCATAATGGCCAGTACGAATTTTTGAAGGTACCTTTTGGCATTCTCCGGCTGTATTTACGCGATTCATTATGACAATTATGAAACCATTGATCAACGAAGGTTTGGTTCAGATTTATATGGACGACGTGATAATACCTGCTGGAAGTGACGAGGAGGCGGTCGAGCGTTTGGAAAGGGTACTGGATGTTGCTAGCAAAAATGGACTTCAATTTAATTGGGTGAAGTGCAAGTTTTCACAAAAACGAATAGACTTTTTGGGCTATGTCATTGAGAGCGGAACTATATGACCATCAGACGAGAAGATTCAGGCGGTGAGGAATTATCCTATGCCAAAGGACAAGAAAGCGCTTCAACGTTTCTTGGGACTTACATCATACTTTCGGCGATATTGAAGGATATGCGAAGTGAGCAAAGCCCCTGACTGACCTTCTTCGAAAGAGTGAGACATTCCAGATGAAGGATGAACAAATTGAAATCTTCGAATGGCTGAAGAATGCCCTGACTAGATCACCAGTCCTTAAACTGTTTGATCCAAATGCTATGACCGAAATCCACACGGAACTCTATCTTATAGAATAAAAGAGGCACAGTTGCATGACGATTACTTAAAGTTGATTATAGAGATGTTGAAAGAACGACCGTACGAACACTATTTTTTGAAGTACGATGTTCTATGCAAGGATTCAAATTTGGAGTTGGTCGTTATACCATCCTCCATGGAAGACGAAATAATTAGAACGGTGCACCAGGAAGGACATTTTGCTTCAAGAAAAACCCAAGAGATGTTAGAGAAAACATACTATATCCGGAATGCTAATGTTAAGATAGAACGAGTCCTTCGGAATTGCGTGGAGTGTAAATTAGCTTAGCGGAAGGGAGGTAAGCCGGAAGGGTTGTTAACACCTATCGATAAAGGGAGTTATCCGCTGGAAACATACCACATCGATCATATCGGACCCATGGAAGATACGAAGAAGAAATATAATTACATTCTCGTGGTTGTAGACGCGTTTTCGAAGTTTGTGTGGCTTTACCCCACTAAGGGATCTGGCTCCGAAGAAGTCCTAGACAGAATACGAAAACAAGCATCTATTTTCGGTAACCCGAAAAGGATAACATCGGATCGTGGAACGGCTTTCACCTCAAACGCGTTTGAAGACTACTGCAAGGAGCAGGACATCGTAAATTTGCTCATTACTTGTACGAGACAAAACGGACAAAGAGGAACGAAGGATTGAGTTTAGTTTAGTTCATAAAAGCGAAGCTAACAGTCGTGTGTTGTGCGGTATTCGTTCATTTTCCTAAGACTTTCTAAATATTTGAGATTGAGCCAACATTTAAAATAATAACTTAAACGTATTTATAAAACTATATTTTATGTTCAATAAATCATAAAATTAAAGGTTGTGTTGCGTTTGTTTTTTTTCGAACATTTCTGCGGAAGAACCCCACATATATGTTGTAACTCTATTTTGCGAGATTTTTCTTCACTCATGCAAGTCACGCTTCCGGTCAAAGGCCCATTACCAAGTTCACAACCCAGACGTTTAAACAACGTTAAATTCAAAATAGCCAAAGAAGAGTTCGAGTATATGGTTCAAATCGGTATTTGTAGACCATCATCATCCCCATGCGCATCACCCCTGCACATGGCAGCCAAACACGAAACAAACGATTGGAGGCCGAGTGGCGATTACCGCCGACTTAACGCCGTGACTATTCCAGATCGCAATCCAATACCTCACATTTATGATTGTAACCCACACATTCAAGGCTGCACCATTTTTTTAAAAGTTGACCTGATTCGCGCCTACCAAAACATTTCCGTGGCAGAGCCAATATACGATCACCTTTTAAGTCTCAAAAAAAAAAAAAAAAAAATTTACTTGGCTGACTGAGTGTCAAGAAGTATTCTTAAAGGCAAATTCAGAACTTGCAAAAGTAACTCTGCTAAATCATCCCCGTAAAAACGCGAAGCTCAGCATCACAACCGATGAGTCCAACACAGGCATTGAAGCGGTTCTCGCTCGGGCAATTTTCAAAATTAATTGAACATAAGCGACTTAGCACCACTGAAAGGAGTCTGATGACCGGTTGGTCCCCGTGAAATAGCTATAACTCCAGCCATTGAACTTAGTGGTAACACACACAAGTTGTTGTTGTTCATTCAAAAAAACCTTCAACAACAAAAAACGGTGAAGCCTGGGAGCCTATAGCATTTTTCAGCAAAAATCTATCTCCTTCACAATCAAAATATTTGGCTTTTGATCGAGAATTGCTAGCGATATTTTGTCCATCTTTTATTTCCAAAATTTCGTAGAAGGACAAGATTTCTGCATTTTTACCGATTAAAAACCCCTCACAACTGCTTTTTTTACCAAAGCCAAACGCAGTCCCAGGCAAGAACGTGAATTTTATTTTATTTCACCATTCACTAGCCCTATTGCACCAACTTATCACTTAACAACTTATCATGAATTTTGATTATTTTTTGTTACACCAACAAGAGATTTGATAAATTTTTTTTTGAGTTTTGATAAGTGAAAAGTACTCAACTTATCAGATAAGTGTTGCACAAAACATGAATTGAGTGGTTCTAAATTTTCGATTTGATAAAATTCGATTTTGACTAAAATTATCAGTTTCTGTTGCACTTACATTCTGCCCCTTGGACTTATCGATGGAAATTATGATAAGTTAGCAAAATTTCGCTAAGAAAAAATTGACTTATCAATTCTTTTTTAGAATTGTATATCGGTACGATAATGATAAATTAAGTCCTTATTTATTTATTTATATAATAATACATACATACATAATATACTTATGTTAATACATACGTATAATGCATATAAATAATAATACATAAGTAGATATAAACTGTTAAATAAATAAATGGAATAGAAAAAAAGTAAGAGAAGAGTGTACATTATTTTTGTAAGCTTGAAATAAAAACAAATTTGGACACATTTTTTGCTAATTGTAAAATTTTTTTGGCAAATTTTTTTTTTTGTAATTTTAGTTTTTTTTTTAAGGCTTACAACCTTATTACGGTTGTCAAAGATCAATTAATTGACAATTAAAACATTTTATCAATTAATTGATACATTGGTATTATGAACGCGAGTTGATCATTTTTTGATCCATTGTGAACAAAGATCAAAAATTTTTTGTGAATAGTGCATATTTACTTTTGACGTTTCAATTTCATTAACAATTTTACAACGGACTGCTTTTGTTTCATGTCACGAATTTTATTTTGGTTGATTTGGATTAAAAATGTAAGTAGTTTGCAATAAATTCATGGTGCTATTCAATTTTAAGTGTTTTTTTTTACGTAGGAGTAAAATTGTAAGCAACAAAAATCAGCTCGCCAGATTGGTAGAACGGATGGAAGAGAACCCAGACTTCGCCAAGGGTGTGTATTCAAAGCCGCTCATGAGTAAAAAGTGGGCGAGATTGCGGTGGAATTAAACATCTTAGGCCCACCACAACGAGACTCAACCAAGTGGCAGAGGGTTAGTGTTGTGTTTCGAATGTAAATAAATTAATTAAAAATTCTTCTTAGTGCAGGTATGGGCTGACCTAAAATGCAAAACAAAAAAAAAAGACTCAAAATAAAATTGAATTAATTAAAATTAAAAAACAGACGCAGAGGAAGCGGTTAGTGCATTAATGCATTTCGACTCCTGTGTCGATCCACTGGGCACAGAATTTGGCCTTGATTTGCCAAGTGCAGATGATATCGAAATAATAGACTTGGAACAAGATGTCGAGGTTTTGCCAGCGCAACAAAAAGTTCCAACACGTAAGACCCTAAAAGAAAAAAATGATGTCAATCGCTTAAAGCTCTTGGAAAATCAAACTACTGCACAGGACAAATTTTATAGCTCTATGGTTGAAATCATGAACAGCGTGCAACAAAATATTTCTGAAGTTAAAAAGAGTTTGAGCAACATAGACTACTATAATAAAAAAAACTATAATTTAAAAAAAGAAAAAAAAAGAAGAGATACTTACACTTAAAAAAGAAAAACTGCATCTTCAAAAAGAAAAATTAGAATTTAAAAAAGAATATATAAAAAACAAAGAAAATGACAGAAAAACGAAATTGAAGCTAAAATTACAAATTCTTGAAATTGAAAAAAAGAAACAGGAACTGAAAAATAATTTTTAATATGTACCAAAATATGTACCTATATGCCCAAATATGTATGAATTGTTTTGTTTATGTTATTAGTTTTTACTTTTGATTTTTTGTAAATTTGTTTTAAGTTTCTTAATTTATTTTTATTTAAATTTAAGCATGAAGTACAAATATTTTATAAGTTTAGTTTAAAACGAACAATAAACTTCATAAGAGTTTATCAAAAACAATTTTTTTTGGCTTCCAAATGAATGTTTTTGTAATTGTGGGAAAATGTTTTTTGTCTTAAACATCTTGAGAGCAAACGGTGAGTCTGATTCGGGGCTGATTTTATTTTACACACCGTTTTTGGGTTTGAACATTTTGAAAACAAATAATGATATCGAGTCCAAGCTTATTTTCTTCTGCTACATAGAAGTTGTTTTTGGAAAAAAAAGCTACAAACAATTATTCAAATATATATATTTTTGTCTCGAAAGCATACAAATCTTTTGTCTTGACTAGATTACATACATATATTGAACACCTGATAATGTGGTCGGAGTTCTTGAATGAGAGAAGTAATGAGAAGTTTCCGGAGTGGGTTACACCCAGCCACTTTTTAATTTTCTTTTTACATGGATCTTAAAATCGAATCCCTTATTCGGTTGCCTTCATTGAATGTTGTGTCTGCAGAATCTATAGCAATATCAATGGTTTCAACAATACCATCGGGTTCTTGTGCTACCAATTCAGGGCTTTCCACTCTATACTTGATACAAATATTGTGCAGAGCTGCACATACATTTATGATTTGCGTTGCCTTTTTGGAAGTGTAGTGCAGTTCTCGTGCTAGAAGGGTGCATATAAATCTGCTTTTTAACAAGCCAATCGTTCGCTCAATAATATTGCGACCCTGTGCATGCTTCCTGTTGAAATTTGCCCGAACTGAACTTTCTTCGGCATTGCGGTACGGTGTCATTAAATACGGTGATAGAGGATATTCTCCGTCTCCTATAACATGTGCGTAGAAATACTATGTAATTACAAATTAACATGAATCTTAATTTTTACCAAGAATCCGAAAGTCAGTACGGCCACTACGGTAGTCCTTCTCTATTTTTACTTTCAACGAGGACATATTCCATATATTGGCATCGTGTGACGATCCTGGATTTTTCGCATTAATATACCTAATGCACATTAAGTGGTCACACACCTCAAAACAGAACTGGAAGTAGAATACCTACTGAAATGAAATGGGGTTGGCCGTGGCGCGATGGTATGCGTGGTCGCCGGTCAACCAAATGGTCACAGGTTCGATCCCAGCCGTAGTTCTATGTCTTGTTTTTTTCCATTATCATTGATTATTGTTGGGCCGCTGGTTTACTCATTACATGTTGTTCAGGCATAACACTTACAACATGTGATTGAGTAAATAGTATGCCCAACAAATATGACAATGAACAAAATAATGCGAATTATAAAGAGACATACTTAGATATAAGACACGGCAATTTCTCCGCTTTAGCCGCCAACCCTGGAGATAAAATCTGAGACAACCACCACTTCAGTCTCAGTACCTCGCGCCACACACAACTTTCCCTTCCCGTCCTATCCTATCCTTCACGCCCGCGCTGTGTTGATACATAAAAGGGTAAACCAAAAATCCCCTTGAGCGCGCGCATATTTAAAAAAAAAAAAAAAAAAAAAAAAGCTTACAGGCATAGTATTGATGACAATGAACGAATCCTTTCCTGTTGTAGTATACATATCTAAGATCTTTATTCGGACCAATAATTTTGATATGAGTCCCGTCGATAGCTCCAATAACATTAGGTATACTGCTCTTTTGAAAAAAGTATATCTTGGCCTGGCGTTCTTCTTCTTGTGAATAGTTAAATTTTATCCATTTAGGACAAATATTTGTTTCCAAGACATTTAAAACTTCTTTCAAGACAACCGAAACCATTGGTTGCGCCATACCAATGTTAAAATCGTTCCCAACACTCAACTGGTAGCTTCCTTGCGCAAGGAATCTTAAGACAGCGGCAAATTTTAGTATGTTTGGGATGGATTGTTGTCTTTTCGGTGGTTTTAACTTGTCGTTGATATCTAAAAATACATTAAGAAGGCTTCTTTCGAAAGTCTAAAGTTTTGAATGAATCTAAAAGCGACCCAAATTAGATTTTGTATTGTAATTAAAAAAGGTCTTTTATCTACATACATACATATTGTGGTGGACAATTATCATTCATCATTATTTATTCATCACTTCTCATTTTTCAATAACATGATTTTCGAAATCAAATCATTTAAAATAAAATCATATCGCCTAAAAAATTGACCGCATAATATCGCAACGAATCGCGAATCAGAATATTGTTTTCTCGAACGCGTCCGCTTACTTAAAACACACCCTTCTAATTTGTCTAACGTTCTCTCTTTCGGAACGCTTACTAATATTACAAAATGTCAAAAGAAATAACTTTCGTTAGTGATCTCTTCTTTCTTTATCTTCTCATTCTATAAAAGTTAATCTTGTGTGCTGGTGCAAATTGCTCCCATCCTAAAATTAAAATTATAAATTATAAAATTATTTTTATTAATATTCAAATATATATACGTAAAGTATAAAGTTGTTTTTTTCATTGGATAAAAAAAGAAAAATAGCCGCCAAGGACTATATTGGTGACCCCGAACAAAAATTTTTTTTTTCATCCTCAAAAACGACGCCACAATTTTGCTGTTGAGCACGGTTATACTTGCCGTTAGTTTTTTTCTTCGCTGCATAACGGCACTACAAAAGTGCAGTTTCAAAATCGTCTATACAACGGATTAGACACGCCACAGTTATAACAGCATCATCCAATTTAACCGCTTTCATCAGCCCACCAAAACCACCGATACAATTTCGTCGCCAGCACCACATTGTCACTCATTGCCTCGCACAATCGCCACAACATTCCAGGCAAGTTTTTTTTAAAAAAAATTTCTTGGAACGCACGCCTCCAGCACCCAGGCATTTTTCAACCAATTTTTTTTTGGGAACGACAGACACAAACGTCAAGACATTTGTCGACAGCAGTTTTGTGCAACAAAGATCACGATCGTCCAGGCATTTTAAGACGATTTTGTCCAACAAATTTGCCCGGCATCACAGAACGATTGTTGCCACGCCGCGCCACCACTCCTTGTTGCGTGTTGCTGCTGCCCATTGTTACCACCGTTCGTTGTTGCCACTGCTCCGTTGTTGCTACTGTTCCGCTATTGCTGCCGTCACCACAAGTTGCCACCGCTTATTGTTGCCTCCGTCGTTACAACCACCATCGATCGTTGCTAACAACACCCCCCACAATTATAGGGTGCTCCTTCCGAAACTCGCCGTCATAAAAAGTTTCGCCACACCACACAGCCGCTGGCAATTACTTCGCCCACCAAAACAAAGGGTGCTCTTGTGCTCAGTGCACATTTACAGTCGGCAACCATTTTAAGGACCGCAACATATAAAAGTGCCTCATCCAACGAACAGTACGCAACAAAAATTTTTCATCACACCGCGACACAAAAAAGAAGTGCTCAATTTTCATCAAACGACTCCAAGCTGCATCAACGCCATCAGCGCAAAACCCTGAAATTCATCAGCGCCCAACTAGAAGACCAGTTTCCTACTTGAGCAGCAACATCTTGAAAACCGGTTTAAAAATTTTAATTCAAGCCGGTAGCTTTGTTCCTGGTATCCTGGTTCCTGATTCAAAATTTTTAAAAAAATACATTGTACAGGTGAGAGTTATTTGTTATTACAGCACACATTTTTTTTTTGAATAAAATTTTTTTTAATTCATTTTCGTGAAAGTTATATTTTCGCTTTATTCCTTATCATAACGGTACATAGTTTACGGTGATTCTTTTTACAAAATATCTTTTTACGGTACAAATTTTTTTAATATAAAAGCAAACGCGGGAAGTTTCGTTTTAACAATATTTATCGGGTTTTTCTCATTTTGCAAGAATTTTTGCATAGTTTTGCGATTTGATTTCGAGGTTCATCTCTTGAATTTCACTCTTCTTTCAAGTCTCCAACAAATGAGCGAAACTAAAGCTAAAATGCTAAACGATAGTAAAAATGGTCAAAATGGATCAAGCGGATCTAATGACATAGAAAACCATCAACCACTACAGTCGGGTCTCCCTCAAGGGACGTTACATTCATTCCCTCAAGGGAATATAGAATCAGTAAAAGTTAGACTTCCAACATTTTGGAATTCAAACCCAGTAACTTGGTTTATCCAGGCCGAAGCACAATTTACGGTGCACAGAATTACTAGTTCTGAGACAAAATACTGTCTCACAGTCGGTTCTCTACAACCCGACACATGCGACTCGGTCATCGATATTTTATCTAACCCGCCTGCTTCCGATAAGTATGCAACCTTAAAAGCTGCTTTGATTCAACGTCATTCGGTTTCTGAAATCAAACGTTTAGAAGCACTCATCGATAAAGCAGACATTGGTGATCGAAAGCCATCGGAAGTCTTACGATCAATGAAAATGCTAGCCGGTACCTCTTTTAATGACGATATCATTAAAAATTTATGGATGCGGCGATTACCACAACCAATTAACATCGCTTTGTTATCGGTCGGTCAAAAATCTCTTGAAGAATTAGCAACACTAGCTGATAAAATTTATGAGGCTTCACAAAGTACAAGCGTTTGTAGTGTTTCTGCTGCTCAGCAAAATAGTAATTTTTCTAATAGCAATAATGAGCTTGAACAAAGGCTTTCTAGAATTGAATCGATGATTGAGGCAATTTCTTTCGATTCCCGCTCACGTAGTAAAAACAGATCTCTTCAAAATAACAGAAGTAGAAGTGGTCGTTCACACAGTCGTGCTAATTCAAACTCAAATACAGATATCTGCTGGTATCACAGACGGTTTAGAAAAAATGCAAAGAAATGCGACAAACCTTGCAATTTTGATAAAAAGAAATCTCAAAATCGCACGAATAACCCAAACTAGAAAAACCTGCTGTTGAAGCGGCAAACATGCAGTGTCCGTTAACCCGCCGCTTATTCATTAAAGATAAAAATTCGAATTTCACTTTTCTTGTTGACACGGGCGCGGATCTGTCAGTTCTTCCACATAGCAATAAAAAAGGATCAACATCTCAAAATCCTTTGTTTTTACTCTCAGCCGCTAATGGAACTTCGATTCCAACATACGGTTCAAAATTATTAAATCTCGATATTGGTCTAAGGCGCAATTTTGTTCATTCGTTCCTATTAGCCACAGTAAATAGACCAATACTAGGAGCCGATTTTTTAGCAAAGTTCAATCTACTTGTAGATACAAAAAACAAAAGATTAATTGATCCTCTCACAAAGCTCCATACTTACGCAACAGCTATAAGAACTGACGATCCAACCCCTAAACATTTCCAAGTAACAAGCGAATACAATGAAGTATTGAAAAATTTTCCAAGTTTAACCGAAGAACCCAACTATTTTGCGCCCATCAAACATACAATCGTTCATCACATCATCACAAAAGGCCAACTTCCCGTTTCAAGGCCTAGACAGCTTGACGCCTCAAGGCATAAAGCAGCAAAAACTGAATTCCAACATATGATGCAACTGGGAATTTGTCAACCTTCATCTTCGAGCACATGCTCACCTCTTCATATGGTTAAAAAGAAAAATAACCAAGATTGGAGACCTTGTGGTGATTACCGCAGACTAAATGCTGCCACGGTACCGGATTGCCACCCAATTCACCATATACAAGATTTTTCCATGAATATTCATGGATGTAAAGTTTTTTCAAAGCTTGATATTGTGAGAGCATATCATCTGATCCCAGTTGCACCCGAAGACGTTCAAAAAACTGCTATAACAACACCTTTCGGTCTTTTTGAATGGCTTCGCATGCCGTTCGGACTTCAAAACGCGGCTCAAACGTTTCAACGTTTTATGAATGAGGTTTGCTTTGGACTTGACTTTGTTTTCGCGTATATTGATGATCTTCTCATCGCCAGTAGAACTGAAGAACAACACAAAGAGCATCTCAAAACACTTTTCAAACGGTTAGAAGAGTATGGTGTAAACATCAATCTTTCAAAATGCGTTTTCGGTGTTTCCACCTTGGAATTTTTAAGTCACTCAATCAGCGCTGAAGGAATATCTCCCTCAAGAGATCGCGTTGAAGCAATCTTAAACTTTCCAACACCAACCTCGGTCAAGCAAATTCAACGTTTCATAGGAATGATAAACTATTATCATCGCTTTATTCCTAAACTTGCTCAAACCATCGCTCCTCTTCACGAACATTTAGCTGTACTAACAAAAAATAAAAAGAATAAAAAAAACTT
Source organism: Syrphus vitripennis (assembly GCA_958431115.1). Taxonomy (NCBI): domain Eukaryota; kingdom Metazoa; phylum Arthropoda; class Insecta; order Diptera; family Syrphidae; genus Syrphus; species Syrphus vitripennis. The sequence goes on along the minus strand of OY288109.1, from coordinate 69,198,981 downwards.
TTCATGGCCCGAAAATCTCAACAACGTTTTCAACAATGCAAAAGAAGCACTTTCCAAAGTAACGCTGTTGGCTCACCCAATTCACGATGGCACTTTCAGTATCACTACTGATGCATCCGACGTAGCCGTTGGCGCAGTTCTTCAACAACAAATTTCGCAATCTTGGCAACCTCTAGCGTTTTTCTCTAAAAAACTTAAGGATTCAGAAAGAAAATACTCAGCTTTCGATCGCGAATTATTAGCTGTGTATTTAGCAATTAAGCATTTTTGATTTTTCGTCGAAGGACGAGATTTCACGGTCTTCACAGACCACAAACCACTTTCATACGCGCTTACAAGCAAAACAGAACGAAGTCCACGACAAACTAGTCACCTAGACTTCATTTCGCAATTCACTTCTGATATCCAACACATTAAGGGCAAAGACAACGTCGTCGCTGACGCCCTATCTCGCATTGAGGAAATCGCCACTAATAAAAGTCAAGAACTTGATTTAAAAACAATAGCCAAGCTACAATCCACAGATAAAGAATTAAAAGAACTTCTTAGTTACAAGAATTCAAAGAAATCTTCAAGTTTCTTACTGAAAGAGTTCAAGTTTCCAAATGTGAATATTTACTGCGAAGTTTCAACCAAAAAGAATCGTCCTTTCGTTCCTTCTGCTTTACGCTTTGATACTTTTACCATCCTTCACGGGATTTCTCATCCAAGTATTCGTGCATCTCGAAAACTCATTTCAGAACGATATTTCTGGCCAAATATGAACAAAAATATCAACACTTGGGCCAAATCGTGCATAGGATGCCAAAAATCTAAAGTTCAGAGGCACACAAAATCAGAATACGGTAGATTTGAAGTACCAACTGGTCGATTCGATCACATTCACATAGACTTGGTAGGGCCACTTCCGCCATCTAACGGTTTTTCTTATATTCTCACGGCCGTAGACAGATTTACGCGTTGGCCAGAAGCCTATCCTCTTGTGGATATTACAGCCAATTCAATAGCAAAAGTTTTTGTCGAAAACTTCATCTCCCGTTTTGGCACTCCTTTAAAAATCACTACGGACCAGGGAAGTCAATTCGAATCGAAGCTTTTTAGCGAACTTTCTAGACTGTTAGGTATACACAAAATCCACACTACGCCATACCATCCACAAGCTAATGGCATGGTTGAGCGTTTTCACAGACAACTCAAATGTTCATTAAAGGCTAGATGCAATACCATCAATTGGAGCTCAGAACTCCCAATCATCCTTTTAGGAATTCGCTGTGCAGTCAAAGAAGACTTAAATTCTTCTGCAGCAGAAATGGTCTACGGACAAAATCTGAGACTACCTGGAGAAATTTTCGTTGGAAACGAAAATAAGCAAAGCTCTCCAGACGCCTTAATCGAAAAACTCCGCAATACAATGAAAAATCTCATACCAACAGAAACTAGGCAACCAAATCAAGACATTTTCATACCCAAGCAGTTAAATGATTGTAAACAGGTTTTCGTCAGAATTGACAAAGTCAAAACAGGTCTTATGCCCTCATACGAAGGACCATATAACGTTATTCGACGTCTAAGAAAACACTTCGTAGTTCAAATAAAAGACAAAAATGTATCGATTTCCATCGATCGCCTTAAACCAGCACATTGTATCTAGTGTTTCGGTTCGAATGAATCAGAGTTTGAGTTTTTTTTTTTTAAATTTAAAAAAAAAAGAAAAAGAATTGCAAATCTCGAAGAGGGGGACTCGATTGGAGGAGGGTGATGTGGTGGACAATTATCATTCATCATTATTTATTCATCACTTCTCATTTTTCAATAACATGATTTTCGAAATCAAATCATTTAAAATAAAATCATATCGCCTAAAAAATTGACCGCATAATATCGCAACGAATCGCGAATCAGAATATTGTTTTCTCGAACGCGTCCGCTTACTTAAAACACACCCTTCTAATTTGTCTAACGTTCTCTCTTTCGGAACGCTTACTAATATTACAAAATGTCAAAAGAAATAACTTTCGTTAGTGATCTCTTCTTTCTTTATCTTCTCATTCTATAAAAGTTAATCTTGTGTGCTGGTGCAAATTGCTCCCATCCTAAAATTAAAATTATAAATTATAAAATTATTTTTATTAATATTCAAATATATATACGTAAAGTATAAAGTTGTTTTTTTCATTGGATAAAAAAAGAAAAATAGCCGCCAAGGACTATAATATGTTCAGCCAAATTCATCGGATTTGAAGCATCGCGTAATTTTCTTCGAATCTTTGCTTGCTCCAAAGTATTTTCTTCTTCAAATTCATTTTCACCGAAAAATAGTTCTTAGTTGACATGCTTGTGGCTTTCGCGATCCATAAAATATTTTATCAACAAGAAATTTGTGAGTGCCTAAAAATTTGATAATCAACAAATATTTTGACAACCTTAATACCAAGACTGTCAATTTGAATCATTCACAATAGATCTAATTTCTGAAGAGCGTTCACAATTTATCAAAAATTTTGATTGCTGACAACGATAATACCAATTTATCAATTTCATTGAAAAATGTCAACTAGCGTATTGATAATTGACAACCATAATAGGGCTCTTAGTAATAATTAAAAAAAATACTTTTAAAAGAAGCACCCTTATGTATAAATTCATGTACATAAATAATATTAAAAACTGGTTATATTACGTTCAGTTCATCAATTACATAGCTAAAAAGTAATGTAAGCAAAGTCAATTCATACAATACAATACAATGTATAGTACATACATAATATATGTACAGTACTCCCTTATCTTTTGAAAAGAAACAGAGCTTAAAGTTAATCGAAGTAAGATCTCTAGCCCGTCATGACCGTCATCAAGTACTTTGAAAGAGGGTGTCTCATAATAAATGGTCCAACTTTGTAGCCAATTTTGTTCAGTAAAATTAACAATTTTAAAAATGTTCTTGCCTTTCACGCGAAATTCATTAATCATCGACAACCGGGGTCCGGTCCTGGCCTCCTTCAACAAGTCTCTCCACCTATCCCGGTCTTGAGCCGACGCCATCCAGTTGCGCACCCCAAGGCTTCGGGCGTCCTGGTCTACGCCATCTCTCCAGCGCAAGCATGGTCTACCACGCTGCCGTCTACCATAGAATGTACCACAAAGGACTTTCCGAGCAGGTTCCTCTTCACTCATGCGAGCTAGGTGCCCTGCCCACCGGAGTCTACCGAGCTTAATTTTTGTCACTATGTCTGCTTCAAGGTAGATTGCGTACAATTCATGATTGTACCGTCTCCGGAATCGCCCTTCCTCACATATGGGGCCAACAATTCTCCTTAAGACTTTTTTCTCGAACGCGGCTAAGAGGTCGGAGTGTCTTTTGCTAAGCACCCAAGTCTCGGATCCATACGTGAGTACTGGCAGGACCATGGTCCTGTACAGCAGCAGTTTTGAAGTTATGGTGAGATTTCTAGATTTGAAGAGCTTTGACAGACTATAGTAGGCTTTGTTGGAATTGAGCAGCCGCCCGCGTATTTCTTCTTCTATATTATTATCGGCTGCTACTATTGACCCAAGGTATTTAAAGGATTGCACCACTTCAAATTCGTGCTCCGCTACCTTGATTGTTTGACCAACTGTTCTTCTCGCATTCGACGCCACCATGTACTTTGTTTTACCTTCACTAATGTGCAGCCCCAGATTTTGTGCCGCCTGCTCAATCTGGATGAAGGAATCGTGTACAGCTTGTTCGGTTCTTCCGATGATGTCAATGTCAATGTCGTCTGCGTAAGCCAGTATCTGGCTGGACCTGTTGACGATGGTCCCTCTTGTTGCCGTGCCAGAGTCACGGATTGCTTTCTCCAACGCCAGGTTGAAGAGGAGGCAGGCCAAACCATCCCCTTGTCGGAGTCCATTAAAGATGTTGATTGGTCTGGATAGCAATCCGGCTATTTTTACTTGGCTTGTTACGTTGGTCATGGTCAACCTACAAAGTCGTGTCAACTTATTTGGGATGCCGAATTCTCTCATGGCTTTGTAAAGTTCTACCCTGGCTATGCTATCATAGGCGGCCTTAAAGTCTATAAACAGATGGTATGTTGGGATGTTAAATTCTAGATATTTTTCCATCGCCTGCCTAAGGGTAAAGATCTGATCAGTTGTTGATTTGCCTGGAATGAAACCACATTGATATTGGCCGATTATGGTTTTAGCGTATGGGGCTATCCGTTCTTGTAGGATAGAGGAGAGTATCTTATAGGCGGTACTCAACAACGTGATACCTCTATAATTGCTGCACGTTGTGACATCTCCCTTCTTATGTATGGGGCAAATTATACCTTTTCGCCAGTCTTCTGGCATTTCTTCCTGCTCCCATACGTGCACTATAATATCATGAATTGCTTGGCGTAAGGCTGGCCCGCCGTGGTGGAATAGTTTGGCTGGTATGCCATCGGCTCCCGGGGCTTTGTTTTTCTTAAGCCGGGCTATAGCCTTCTCAACCTCTTCTATGCTTGGTGGCGGTAACATAGGGTAATCTTCTTGAAGTAGTGGAGTCTCTACTTCTGCAGTGAGCTGACCATTTAGCAATTCATTAAAGTACACTTCCCATCGCTCCAGTATGCTTGGGGGATCGGTGATCAGATTTCCCTCTCCGTCCTTGCAGTAAGTGCAGCGTGGTGTGTACTGCGTCATGTTTCGGACGGATTGGTAGAACTTTCGCGCCTGGTGCGGACCTCGCTCTCGGCTTCTTTCTAAATCACAGATGATGTTCTTCTCCCAGGCTGATTTTTTCTGTCTGTGAAGCCGTTTTTCTATTCTTCTGAGCTCTTTATATTCATCTTCGCGTGCCCGCGTTCTATGAAATTGTTGCATTGCTCGGTACGCAACATTCTTACGTTCAGTCGCTAGCTTGCATTCATCATCAAACCAGTCGTTCCGACTTCTACGACTGCTGCCTAAGATGGAATTGGCAGTACTAATGACAGTGTTTTTAAGGCGTGTCCACTTCTCATCTCCGCCCAGCATACTGGCTCCAGGACTTACTCTCCCTGGATCGAGTGGTTCTAGGGCGAGTCCTAACGCAAGTCCAAAGGTGTTACTGGTGTTTTCATTGCGTAGTGCAGCCGTGTTGATTCGAACCTGATCGGCGGATGCAATCCGAGTCGATATTGGCACCTCGGTACGTTCGTACCGTCATCAAGTTCGAGTAGTGGCGACGGTCTATCAACACGTGGTCAATTTGGTTACCAGTGGCTCCATCAGGTGATACCCAGGTGGCTTTGTAGATATCTTTACGCGGGTACCTGGTACTCGCAACGACCATGTTTTTCGATGCTGCCAATTCTAGGACTCGAAGTCCATTGTCATTAGTGTTCTCATGCAAACTATGGGTGCCTGCGTAATGCCTGAATACCGGCTCCCGACCTATTTTAGCGTTCAAATCCCCAAGGATGATTTTAACATCATACCTTGGGCAGGCTCGACTTGTTCATAGTAAGTCTCTTTTTCTTCGTCTGAGGACTCCTCCGTAGGTCCGTGAACGTCAATGAGGCTGATGTTCTTGAATTTGCCTCGCACGCGAAGGGTGCATAGCCTTTCGCTTATAGCGTTAAAGCCGATGACGGTAGACTTCATTTTTTCGCTGACCAGGAAGCCTATCCCGAGCACATGGTGTTTTGTATGACAGCTGTAATATAAGTCATATTCTTTCTTTTGCAAAACACCATTCCCTGTCCATCTTATTTCTTGCAGTGCTGTTATGTCAGCTTTATATTTTGACAGGGTATCGGCTAGCTGCTGAGCAGCTCGAGCTCTATAGAGCGATCGTACGTTCCATAAGAAAATTCGTAAATCGTTGTTCCGTTTTCGTTGCAAGGGTTGTCGTCGTGAGATCAGTCCGTTTCCGAGGCTTGTTGACGGTCTCGTAATTCTTTTAGTTTTACGGAACAGGGAATTAACCTGTTGCCAACCTGTGGAAATAGCCTGATCATATTAGCCAAACCTTTTTGCGGTTTGTTTCTAGCGGCCGCCGCGAAGAGGCTATGATCACACTTCCACCAGTCCCGAATAGTTACGGCACGTGCATGTTTTCGTATGCTACATGTTATTCCCCCTATTCGGCTGATGGCTGACCGCCATGTACCTAAAATATTGAAAGGCTAAACTATCTTAAAGCGAAATAATACTATGCAAAATAAAAAAATACGAAACAATAAAAAGCGAAATAATATTTAGCGAAATATTATATTGCGAAGTAATGAAATGCAAAATTATGATAAAAATGCGTTATTAATTATCTATATTCAACACAAAAATCAACGTTGGGTATCCTCTTCAAAAAACAAAAGTACATAGGTAAATAGAAAGAAAGAAATAAAAAAACAACACATAAACATTTTTAATAAATTTATTTAAAGATTCCATACAAATTTAAATTCGAAACAAAAAGTAGTACAACAACTTAAAAAAATTCAAAATAAATAAACAATACCATATATATATATATATATATATATGTAGGTACAACAACTTAAAAAAATCTTTTGAGGAATAACATAACATAATATGTAAAACAAAAAAAAATGTAGGTATGCTTCACCTAACTGCACTATACAGGTTAACTTTACATAAAATTATCTTTAATACAACTTAATATTAGAAGCAATTGCTTTAATAAATCCAAGGTCAGAGTAATCAGCTGCATTTTCTAAAATATTAGCAATTCTAGTCTTTATCTAAAAACTTCTTCTTTTTTTTTTGGAATTTCATCACCTCTACTAATTTTTTCAATGGCAACTTGAACATTTTTTACTTCTTTTTTAATTTCATTAATTAATTTATAAAACTCTACATTTGTACTACCTACAACCGAGTTTATGTGTCTATGAAATGATTCTGCATAGTTTTGAGTAATTGGCAATTTCATTCCAAATTGATATGATATACTCCAAAACGCAGGAAGATAAGCTGCAGGTTTTCCATTTTTCCCATCGACGTAAAAGTCACAAAACCAGTCCAAAATCGGGGTTCAAAGGCCAATGGTATGCGGTCAGGTGGCAAAAATGACAATGCGCCTATCTGCCGAATTTTTAATGAAAAATCCAAATCAGAGCCGTACTTTGTCTGTAAGCCAGATTTTTGAACGCATCGATAGATCGATTGGAATAAATGGAAACTACAACCTTTGGGCACACAATCTACAAAATAATTACGGACGCTATTTATTGGAGCTTTCTCAAAATCCATTATGCATATTTTTGGGTTTGGGTTAAAGCCTTGTTTTAAAGCATACTCAGTCAGACTCTTAAACAAAGCATCATACAATTTTGTTGTCTTCCCTGACATGAGAACATAAACCATCGGGTAAGCTCTTAAACTCGAATCCACGTCACAATGAATAGTATATAGTTGGTAAAAAACTGAAGGAACAATTTTAAACGTACTATCCATCATCCAAAATTGACTTTGTTCCAAATGTTTAATATTTTCTTTATTTGTCATAATAATAATACGACCCTTGTATATCTTCACATCGTCAATAATAAAAAGCTCTCCGTCTAAATATTTTACATCATTTGGTATCTCAAAGTCCAGTGTTGTGGGTTCCTTGAGTAAAGAAGCTGCTTTCTTTTGAGCACGCTTTATCTGCTGCAACATTGATGACTTAGGGGTAAATTTAAAAACACCTCAGAGCTGCAAGCTGCAATTGTGTCTTGAACGATTCTGAGACTTTTGTCTGCCCCCGAACATTGTGCGCGAGTCATATAATCTCGGACAAAGCATCTGCCACAGACTTCCGTATAGCAGAAGGCTCATGGTTATGTTCACCACGCTCTGTATCTACTTTATGAACACCATTATCTTCTATTGTCACCAAGCGGGCTTTGAACTTATATTGATTATTGCGTCGCAGCTCACAGCACCATGTAAACTTTTTATCACAATTTAAACACTCATAATCGAAAGAAAATCCGTCAACACTAAGTTTATCTTTATTTCGTATAGATTTAAAAAATTCACATACTTTTCCCCGATTATTCATTTTGTAAAAAAAAAATTGCCAATTCGTAAACAGTGAGATAGCAAAATGACAAATGAGAAATGAGCAGATAATGGAACAGCGTAATAAAAATGCGCCAGAAATAAACATGCGAGGTGATGGAACGGCGAGGTAACGGAACGAAGAAATAACAAACGGCGAGATAAGGAAACGGCAACTGACTAAACGGCCAGAAAATGAACGCCCAGATGATGAAACGGGGAGCTAAAAGAACGGCGAAATATCAAAAGGAAAAATAACATTCAGCGAAATAAAAATTTGCAAAACCACAAATTGCCAACCAAAGATTTGCAAAAAAAAAAACCCAAGAACACTTTTGCGAAATGATCGTTTTGCGAGTTGATTTAAAAGCAAAAATTTGCAAAACAATTTCTGCGAAATGATTAAAATGCATTTCGATAATTGCGAAACAATAATTGCGAAACAATTTCCGTCCAAATGACCAGTTCCCAAAAAAAACTTATCAATTGTGTGAAATGATTTTAATAAGCTGGGTTTTTAGTTGGAGAAACACTTATCATTTTCACTTAGCAAAGATATGATAAGTTGATAATTTTAATTGGGAACGTTACTATATCCCGCTTCAAAAAATCCTGCGTAACGAAATCCCGCCGATTAAAATTAATTTTCTTTGCTGAGTCATGCTGAAAAAAATTTAAAAATCACGAAATCCCCCCGATGGCCGGCGGGATTTTCAAAAAGTAGTGATAGTACTTTTGCCTTTTGGAAGTATATATATGGAGGTAATGCTTCGCGAAGCATTCAGTTCTTGTAAGGACTCGCTAAGAGAAAACATACCCTACGGAGCGACGAAGTCGCGTGAGCAGGATTGTCCCCGAAAAAGGGAGTTAAAATCCAGAAGTCCTGCGAAGCGGGCCACCCAAGGTACTTTTAATCAATAAAATTTGATCTTAGCGCCTGCCTGGCGACTTTACATACCCTAAGAAGAGCGACGAAGTCGCGTGAGCGGGTTTGTCCCCCAAAAAGGAAGTTAAAAACCAGAAGTCCAAGGTACTTTTAATCAAAAAATCATTTGTTTTTACAACTTTTTTCGACAATTTTTTAACGAAAAACCAATTTTTATCTTTAAATGCGATTTGCGGCTTAGCTATGCGTCGGCGTCGTAGACCCCCTAAAGTTGGCTAAAGTAGGCATCCGACAGAAATAAAAATTGAATTTTTGTGATCTAGAAGTACAACTTTTCAATCGACGTATCACATTAAACGAAAAAACAATTTTTATCTTTAATGCAATTTGTGGCTAAACTAAGCGTCGTAGACCCCCTAAACTTGACAACTTCAAACTTGATTTTCGGCTAAAGTAGGCAACTGTGAGGAATAAAAAGGGTTGGGTACGAAATCCCGAATCGCAAAATCCAGAGTCACTAAATCCCGATTCACAAAATCCTGATTCACAAAATCCCGATTCACAAAATCCCGAATCACGAAATCCCGAATCACGAAATCCCGACTATTGTACTACTAAACGAACACGCATGAAATTGAATTTAGCCAATTAAAATCATGACTCCTCCCCTTTTGTAATTTTTGAAGACAGGACTGTCAATACTTTTGGTAAGGTCACTCGATTATCTTTGTCTAAGATCCCGCTATATAATGACCTTCACCGAGAAGTTTATTCCATGAAACGTATTTTATATTTAATTTAATATGTCAATAAATATATTGCATATGGGTTGCCTAACAAATTTTAGTCCACGGTATTTTTAATTAATAATTAAAAAAAAAATTGTTTTTAAACATTCCACCGGTTTGATTATTAGATAAACTCTATACTAAGACTAACCGAAAGTATGAAGACCATAGAATATGAAAACGTTAGGCATTATAGTACTACTATGGAACACGATTTTAAGTTACCTTTCTCTCTCTTTTGGTGGCGCTGGTGTTGCCTAAAAAGCAGATTGGAGAAATCGAAATGAAGGTAGGCAGAAAGAATATAAAATAATTTATGGACTGAGAGGATTAATTAATAGTTGCTGACAACAATTAGGCAGGTTAAGGGAGATAGGTGAGCCAGCTGATGGGTGTTATGGCAACAAGGGGAAAATGAAAAGAATTTATTGGGCTGTGGATTTATTCAACGTTTTTTTTTGCATTTTTCATATATGTAGAAGTATAGATATAGCTGAATTATTTTCAATTTTCACATAATTTCGTATATTTTATTTGATTTTGTGAGATTTGAGATATTATGAGAGCTATGTTGCAAATTTTCATGTCTTACAGATACATTTAAACTTTTTTTTCTTGCTTGTGATAGAATTCATTATACGTATTTGGTTTTTGTGAACTATGTACCTTGCCAAATTTCATGTTTTACAGAAACATTTATATTTTTTTTTCTTGCAAGTGATAGAATTCATTGTACATATATGGAATCTATTATATATACAATGTAGAATTGTAGGTACAATACGTATTTGGTTTTTGTCATTTGGTTACAGTCATATTTTTATGATATTTTTCTTTTTTATAGGTAGGTACATGAAATCCTTTTAATTTCTCAAATCTGAAGAAATAACCATTTGAAAATTAAAAGGATAACAAAATTGATGTACCTAAAATCACTAAAAATAGTTTATGCAACAGTTTTTTGTTTTTAATTTTACTGCTTAAAAAAAGGTTTCCGTGCGATTTTCCATCAGTAAATTAAAAAAAGTTTTTTTTTACAAAAAATTTCTTGAACAAAATCAAATACATATTTTTAAAAATAAACGTATTTGTATATTCATTTTTCAGTAAATTTAAAATATCACGTCAATTTTCAAATTTTTTAAGTAAGTTTGAGATACCACGTGAATTTTAGTATTTTAAGCAAATCGAAAAATTTCACCTGAATTTTCAAAAGTTTAAATAATTTTCACGTGAATTTTTGTAACTCAAATGAAGTTAAAAATTTCAAGTGGATACCTAGTTCTCAATTAAATTTAAAATTTTAAAACGTTTTTTAGTAAATTAAGTACCTACGTATTTAATTCCAAAAATTTCATAGTTCATAGTTTTAACCTTTTTTCTTTTAATTTTTCTGTGGTTTTTCGTAGTTCTCAAAGAAATTTAAAATTTCTTGTGAATTTTCGAGAAATTTCACGTGAGTTTTCAAAAAAAAACACCAAACTTTAAAAAAACACGTAGTTTCAATATTCCAGGTTAATTCTCAAGAAATTACCTCGTTTTATATTTTTCACTTGAATTTTCAAAAAAAAAAAACACGGAACATTAAAAAACACGTAGTTTTCAAAAAACTTACTTAATTTTACTAGTCTAGGTGTATTTCCAAAGAATTAGAACATTTTATAAATTTCACGTCAATTTTCCAAAAACACGTCGTTTTATTGTTCACTATTTTAATATTTTACGGGAATTTTAAAAATTCTTGTATTTTCAAGTCCTAAACAAATTTTAAATACCACGTGAATTTTCAAAAGAATTAAATAATTTTTAATTTTCACGGTGATTTTCATGTTTCTTAAGTCAATTATAAGACTTTGACGTGAATTTTTAAGGTTCTTAAGTAAATTCAAAATTTCACTTTAATTTTCAATAGAATTTAATAATTTTAAAAATTAACGTGAATTTTAAACATCTTCAATAACTCACGTTTCAATTTGAAAATGTTACTTGAATTTTCAAATACCTAACTGAAAAAAAAATTTAAAATTTGCTTCAATTTTCCATAGCAATATTTTTTTATGTCGACTTTCAATAATTTTAAAATATCACGTAAATATAAACAACTACGTGAAATTAAAAAACAATTAATAAAATATTTAGAAATTCCTTTCATACTTACTTCAATTGTAAAAGAAAAAAGAAAATTAAAATAATCTTAAATATATTTTTCTATGTGCAAAGTGACGAAGTGCATACGGGCCTTTTGCTTGAAAAATTTCAAAACAAAATCGTTTTTTCTTCACGAATTTTCATTGCCCATTCCTTACCTACCTAGCAAAAAAATTCAAATAATTCCCCTTTGCAAGAAAGACAATGAAGAAAATATTAATAAAAGTCTTTTTTTCTAACTCCCTCCAACTCCCATAAATTTCCATTCCAATTTTATACATCGTTCTCTATCTTCTGTTATTTTCTCAACACTCATATTTATTATTCTTTTTCTTTGTGACTACCCCACTTTCAAGTCTACTCCACTTCAGGTTGGTAAAAGCTTCCGTCCGTCTCATCAGAGGTCGCGTCGTTCGTTCCTCTTCATAATAGTACTATTCAATTCCATATATAATGCGTTAGGTTGCCTATTTTTTCCGGTCCTTAATTGCGGTTGTCGAATTTTAAAAACTTAAATATCGCTGCGACTGAAAAGGATAGCAATAGACACTTATATGCTGTGCATCATTTTGGAGAAGATTGTTGCTATAGATTCAAGTGAAAAAAGTGCTACTATTTATTGTTGGAAAACATGCCAAAAAGTGTTTTTTGTGTAATTCGGATGACGAAATAATTGATTTTAATGATGAAACTTTTAAAAACTGTATATTAAAGTTAGCTTTTCGTAAAAAAAGACTTTAAATACAAATTTGTTGAGCTATCCAGTGCGTCACTCAAATTTGTAGGTTATCATACCAGGTGCTACAAAAAAGTGACCGTTTTGAATAAAAAATATAACGAAGAATCAGTCATAAAGGAGCTTTCAATAGAGCAAGACGTCAAGTTGAGCAATATTTATCTCTGATCGTGATTTTTTTTTCAATATTATTAAGCGTGCGAGATCTCCTAGCTCCGAGGACAATACGATGTCCTCGAGCAGTAAGTTTCGGAAAATGAAAACTATTAACGTAAATAAAAAGGACTCCAGAGGTAACTACTGGAGCCCTTTGCAATGTTTGCCGGACAGTGACACCGAAAATGAAATCGATGTTGAAAAAATGGACGATTCCGCATCGCCGGATAAGCCTCCCAAAAGAGTGCAAATTCCTCCTATAAAACTTTTGCAAAAATCTTGTGAATTTGTGCATACACTGATGAAATCAATTGGTATCTTCGATTATTCGATTGAAAAAATGTCAATAGGCATAAAAATTATGTGCGAATCATTAAATTCTTATAACCTAGTAATCGATAAGCTAAATGAAGACAACTGTCAATGCTTTACTCATGCTTTCAAAAATGAAAAAGCTTTTAAAGTTGTTTTGTATGGCTTAAGTGATGTAAACACAACCGTGCTAAAAGATGAACTGATCAAACTTGGACTTCAGTGCAAAGAAGTTAAAATGATCACAAAAAAATATGATCAATATACGGATTCTTTCTATATAGTATCGCTCGAAAGTGGTTCAATAAAATTGTACGAACTAAAGAAAAATTTTCGTTCAATTTTTCACACACAAATTAACTGGGCATATCAACGTAAACAAAAAAATCGTTTGACCCAGTGCAGAAACTGTCAATTGTTTGGTCATGGCGAGAGGAATTGTCATGTTAAAACATACTGCTCTATATGCGCGGCTTCTCATAAGACCGAAGAATGCACTAATACTGAAGTTCACAAATGTGCTAACTGCAACGAGAAGCATAAATCAACCGATAGCGCATGCGCAATAAGAAGAAGATATATAGAAATGAGAGAGAAGCTTTCAAATAAAGCAAGTCATCGTGCTCAAGCTCAGCCAAAGAGCATACAGAAGTTCAACTCTTCTCACCTGTCAATGGACGATTTCCCATCTCTACCTCAGCGTATGCATGGACGACAAGTAGTGCAGAACAACAACGTTTATGTTCCCACAAGACCTAATACATGGGATAAGGTAACACCAGTGGTGGATACGCAATCAAGTGCAACTTTTACCAACAAACCAACGTCATCTTCGTGTGGTGAGTTATTCTCAATGGAAGAATTAAATACTCTCCTAATGGAGATGATCTCTAAATTAAGTTTATGTAAAACAAAACAAGACCAATTTCAAGCTATCGCACAGTTAGCTACTATGTTTCTTTATTCTAATGTCAAGTAATATAATAACAAACACAATGCTAGATTATAATTTAAATATTATAACATGAAATGCTAAAGGCATTCGTAATAAAAATATGGAATTTTAAAATTTTTTGAATCAAAATGCAATTGATGTAGCTTTTGTAACGGAAACATGGTTAAGTCCTGATATATCCTTTTCAACTTCAAATTACACATGCCATCGCGTAGATCGAATTGATCAAAGAGGTGGAGGTGTTGCAATATTGTTAAGAAATTCTATTCAGCATTCTCTTTTGCCTGTTGTCAGGACTAGATATGTTGAGAATGTTGGTGTGGAAATAAGACTAAGGAATCATACATCAATAAAAATGTTTTGTGTGTATTTTCCAGGTAAAAATTCATCTGAAGAAAAGAGAATGCATTTTAAAAGAGATTTAAGAAAATTAATTATTAGAAACGAAAACTATATAATTGGAGGTGACCTCAATTGTAGGCATAGGGATTGGGGATGTATTCGTGCGAATTCGTGGGGTAATGTTCTTGCTGGTATGTCTTGTTTGTTTCCGTATTCTATGTTGTTTCCGTTTAGTCCAACTTATTTTCCGTCTGGGTCAAGAGGTGCACCTTCCGTCCTTGATCTTTTTATAACGAATATACCTTCGTTTTTCAGCCAGCCTGAAACTATTAATGAATTAAGTTCTGATCATATTCCTGTTTTTTGTAAAATGAAGGAATCGGCTGAAACAAGACACCAATACTACTTGGACTTAAAAAATGCAAATTGGAGTCGTTGTAGGTCAGAAATTAGATCAAAATTTAGGACAATTCCTACTGATTTGGAAAGAGTGAGTTCAAAGGAAGATGTTGATGTTCATGTTGATGTCTTCTCCAACCAAATTCTTGAATCAGTGCAGTCATGTGTCCCAAAAAAAATCAAAAAACCGTTTTTTATAAAAATGCCGGAATACATTCTAGAATAAATTCGTTTAACAGGCAATGGCAACGTTACCGCTTACCCGAATACCGCATTGCAGTTAAATTATGCAACAAAAAGATTGCGGACGAAATAAGTAAGTTTCGAAATAGAAATTGGAATTAAAAGCTTAGTAAATTGGATAAAAATGCTAAACCCTTTTGGAACATAGCCAAAATTATTAAAAATAAAAACAGACAAATACCAAATCTTGAAAATGGTGATGAAGTAGTGTATCGAAATTCAGATAAAGCCAATGTTTTTGCATCCTCATTTTTGAAAAATCATTCTGTCTCGCAAAACCTTAGTGATGATTTTACTAAAAACCTTGTAAGTCGAACGGTAAATACAATAGACTCTGAAATCATTGAAACTCCTAGCGATCAGTTTATAACTAGAGAAGATGTAAAATATATTGTTTCAAACTTAAAAACTAAAAAAACAGACGGTTTAGATAACATTAAAAATATTTATCTTAAAAAACTACCTAAAGCAGGGTTTGATTTTCTTACATTTGTGATAAACGCTTGTCTCAAAATGCAGTACTTTCCAAATAGTTGGAAATATGCTAAGGTTATACCAATTCCTAAACCTGGAAAGCCAACTAAACTCCCAACTAGCTACAGACCAATAAGCTTGCTAAGTTGTATAAGTAAAGTACTAGAAAAAGTTCTTAAAAGTAAAATCTTACACATCGTTGATGAGTTTAATATATTTCCAAATGAACAATTTGGATTCAGAACGTTTCACAGCACTTCCCATCAAGTTTTAAGAGTTTGTGAACACGTAAGAAAAAATCGATCTCTTGGCAAATCGACTGGTCTTATTCTACTCGATATAGAAAAGGCATTCGACTCAGTGTGGCATGATGGAATTGTGCACAAGATGTTATGTTTCAGATTTCCTATGTATCTTGTAAAAATAATTCAAAGTTTTTTGTCCAACCGCTGCTTTAGTGTTTTTGTTAATAACAGCCCGTCAAACTATCATCACGTCAATCAAGGTGTCCCACAAGGATCAGTACTGGGTCCTTTTTTGTACAACATTTATACATCTGATATTCCCAGATTCCCAAACTGTGAAACAGCTATATTCGCGGATGATACAGGCATCTTTTCATCGCATGAATTTAGTCTCAACATTGAGACAAATTTAAAAAATGCAATTGAATTGATGACCAAGTATTATACAAAATGGAATATAAAGCTGAATGCTGGCAAACTACAAGCTATCTTATTTACCAGAAAAAGAAAGTCTTCTTATCTTCCAAGCAACCAGCTTAAGGTAAATGGTGTGAATGTCAAATGGGAATCAAGTGTGAAATACCTCGGCATTTATTTAGATCAAAAACTCACTTTTAGGGAGCATATTGCTAAGACTCTGCAAAAAGTAAGTATTGCTATAAATATACTATATCCTTTTATAAATAGGAAGTCAAGTCTTAGCAAAGATAATAAAATGATAATCCAAAAAGTAGTATTCCAAGCAATCCTTCTGTATGGATGTCAGGTTTGGGGTAAATGTGCAAGCAGTCACCTTAAAAAACTGCAAGTATCACAAAACAAGCTACTCAAAATTATGTTAAACCTCCCACGATATCACTCTACCTTAGATCTACATGACAAGGCAAATGTTGAAATGATTTCTTTTAGAATCAGTAAGCTTACCAGGACTTTCTTACAAAATTGCGAAGCCTCTGACAATCCACTTATCAACCAATTAATTTCTTAACCATTTTCTGTGTTATTTGTATATAATTTTGTAATGTTTATTAATTTATTTGTTTATTTTTTCATTTAAATGTTTATTTATTATTACTGTTGTTTTATACATATTCATTGTATTTATTTGTTAATTGTATTTATTGTAAATTTAGATGTACATCATTTATTTATTTATTATATTTACTTATTTATTTTATTTATTTATTTATTTAATTATTGTTTATTCATTAATTAATTAATTTAATTAAAAATTTATTTGTTTATTTATTTTTTTTAGTTAATTTATTTATTTTGATTTATTTTTCATTGTTATTTACTAACCAACTACTAATATACTTAAATATACTTATTTATTATTATTATTCATACTAACTTCATTCTTACTAACCTTCTTCATAAGTATAAGGTTTTGAAGACTTAATTTTATTCGAGTCAAATGTACCTGCCCTTTTCGATTCACATTGAAGGTTTTGTTTGTATTTTCCTTCAAAATTATTACATCAACTTTATTTTTTATTTTAAATTCAATATATTAATATAATTATTTAGTAGAAAGATATCAATGTAGTATATCAAATCTCTATATGTAAACTGTGCGGTAGCTTACCAAATGTAATTTGTTAAAACGAAATAAAGATCTATCTATCTATCTATAACGAAGAATTTCTTCAATTTAGTGCTGAATATAGAGTAAGTATATAATAATTGAATCTTTAAAATTATCTAAGCTAATATATCTTCTATATTTTTGTCATGTTAAAATAATTGTTAGTAAAATTCACTTATGGTTTTATCGACACAAATATTTTTTTGTAATTTACTTAAAAAAACGGTTATTTATAAATTAAACAAGAAAATGTTCTGATTTCCTTTTTTTGTAACAATTAAATGAGGATGTTTTCAATCAAGTATTCTTTTCAACAAGTTTATAAAATTTATATATCAAACATTTTCATTTAATCGCAAAAACTGTTTTTTTTTAGGATCTTAACAATGTATCTACAACTACTGAAGAAGAATCTTAACAGTTGAACCCTAGTGTCGATTCCTGTGCTACAGTTGCTGAGGAGTAATGTTGAAGACCTGTCTCAAACTTCAGGGGGCTTTGACAAGGTAATAAAATAATTTTTTTTAAACTTTGTTAAAAAAGTAATATGAAAATCTATTAATTAAAGTTGTATTTTGAATTATATTTGTTTTCATCCATTTTTACTCAAAGAATGATTTTAATTCTTTAAGGAGCAGTCAACATCAACAGCATCGACATCAAGCAAAATTATTTGTCTTTTTTCTGACCACAGCCAAAAGAGATGTGGGAAGAAGCTGGGGTGGAATCGGGTAAGGTGATTTGTGATAGGTGACAGTCACAATCAACAAATTCGGTCTGCGTAAGGTGATAGTCACCGGTGACAATCACGATTTGGTGACTTTTTCTGGTGACAGCTCTTTAGTTGTCACTTTCATTGGAAATTGATTTTTATTTTTAGTTGCTGAAATTTCAAGACAGTATGAATGTGTTTGTGCCTTTGATTTTACCTTCTGAAAATGCTGAAAATGAAAATATTAATCATAATAGAAATGTCCGGCTCTTGAGGATTAACCTCCGCAATTTGTGTTATGTTTGCTGGAATCCTATTGATAAAAATTTCACATTTTTAAATAACTAATTTATGAGTTAAGTGTAAAATATTATTTTTACTTACATTTTTGTATTTTTTTTTTAAATCTATTTGCCGGCAGACACAAACGGTAATAAATGCCCACGTTCGCGATTGATTCACATAAATGCTATCCGCATCTAAAAATTTTTCAGATTCCTTTGAGTTGTTATTGCAACAGCTGTGTTTTTACATAGTATTACAACAACACAAACTTATGCGGATAGCTTCAGATCGGTTTTTGAATACAACCACTGAAATTGTAACAAACGTCAGTGAATTTCTTTTAAAGTGATACCAAATTCTAAACAAAATTTGGTGATCACCTTACACAGACGCAAAAATTAGTTTGATCACTTTTTATGATCACAAAGGTGACAATCAAAAATCACCTTAGCCGATTCCACCCCTGATTAATCTTACTTTCCCTGAAGGTGACAAAGTACCACTACAGATTAAAAATATGGCAGAAAATTTTGGCGATTCTGCGATTCTCTCCAAACTTCAACATCAAACTGTCGCGTACCATCTGCCTTGTTACGCAGTGTATCAATCGAAAAATAAGCGGTGCACGGAAGAATCTACCGGTTCCATCTATAGTCAATACAGACAGTTACATCAGATGGCCTTTCAATCCATATCAAATTTTATTAAGACAGAAATAATTGATAACAACAAGGTTATGTACTTGGCTCAATTATTTTTAAGATACCAAGCTTCGGGATTTTGTCATTCGGGATTTTGTGAATCGGGATTTTGTGTTTCGGGCTTTTGTGATTCGGGATTTCGTACCCAAACTGTCCAAAATGTTTGGCCAAATATAAGTAATATCCCTTAGGGCAAGAGGTCTTACCTCTACGGAGTTCTAACAAGAACTGAATGTCTCGACCCAACATCTCTATAAGTACTCTTCAAAAGTCCAAAGTACCAACACTACTTTTCAAAAAGTAGCAAGGAGCCAACAAGAAAGTAGTTGGTGGCCCGCTTCGCGGGAGCTGAGGATTTTAACTCCCTTTTTGGGGGGCACACCCGCTCACGCGACTCCGTCGCTCTGTTTAGGGTGGCCAACTACGCCATATTTCAGTTCGATTAATAGTATATTAAGTCACTTGAAATCATGAAAATCAACAAGTACCGACCTAAATGCATATAAAAATGAATGGAAAAATCAAATTGATATCCAGCTTTTTGAACAAAATAACATTTGAAATAAAAATTTTTAACTCTTCACAATATTTTTTTGGCCCTTTAAAAAACTTTTTTGGTGAAAATAAATTTTGCTGAAAGTTTTTTGAAAAAAAAATTGCTGGAAAATAATTGTAAAATAAAAATATTGTTGAAAAATTTTTTTTCCAAAAAATATTTTTGCCATATGTCATTGTATATAGAACCTATAGTACTATCATCCTTTGTATATATAAATTATAGAACTATCATGGCGAGTTTTTTTTAGGGTTGCGCGGACCCTTGTGGTGGCGCTGCAAAATTTGAGGTGTAAAAATTCGATTTGGGGAGTCTTTAAGCATCGAAAATTGGTGGTAGGGGCAAGAGGAGACTATTTTATGGATTATTGCATCCAAAAAATATCAATAAATATCATTTAAAACCTCCATAAGCTTTCCGCAAAAAAAAAGAGTGAGGGTTGCAGGCATACTTTAGATGTCACCCCATTCGACTTCCACCATGATAGTACTATAGTTTTCATATACAAAGTATCATCAAGATGGTTTTTGTGTTGTGTGGTGTGGTCGTTTGAGGGTGCACTTGTATATACACAGGAACAGCAACCAACAAATTAGTAAGTGGTGTACTATGCAAATTTATATACAATGCATATGTCCAAAAATATTTTGGTCAAATGTCCAAACATAACTGGCCAAATCATTGAAATCATATTACTATCCCTCTAAAGATGGAGTTGGTCTTATCTCCTCGGAGTTCTACTAACAAGAACTAAATATTTTCCGAACTAATAGTTCCTTAAATGCTTTCATTTGTATAAAAATGAAATAAAATACCTATAATACTGTTTAATAGTGGTAAAAATAGTATTAAAAATCCCAACAAACATTTCTAAAAATAATTGTCGGCGGGATTTTTATTTTTATTTTATTTTTGTCGGGATTTCGTTATTCGGGATTTTCTGAATCCGGATTTTGGCGATTCCGGCTTTTGTGATTCGGGATTTCGTACCCAACCCGATTAAATTCGGATTAATCAAAAAACATCGCCAAAAATGCCGCAAGAGTTTAGGTTTCCTTTGCAAATATATATTTATATTATAAATAAATATATTATTTTCCCCTTCTGATCTGGCTATTATTTATAAAAGTTATATACGTCCAAAACTTGTGTATAACTCCCATCTCTGGGCTGGTGCTCCAGCAGGTTACCTAAACCTCTTCAACAGTATAAAAAGACGAGCCTTCAAAATGATCGGAGACAGGAACATCATCGATACTTTTCCTGTCTCTCACTCTTTTATCGTTACTCTTACAGTAAGTGCTCTTATGAAATAGCCAGTTGCATTTCTCCCCTCAAACGTTTCAACCGTTTTCAACTCGCGCTTCCAGGAATGCTCATCAGTTTACTCTTGAATCCAACTTCGGTCGCACTGTTAAGTACAAGGATTCTCCTTTCAAATCCCCTCCTACTTACCTAAAGCTCGAACTGTGTCTCTGACATATAAAAGGTACATAAAATCCCCTTTAGTGCGCGCTAACTACCTATGTATATATAAAAAAAAATTAACTACAGGAATGTCTCCGGCTGAGTTCTTCTACGGAAGGTTGCTCAAGGACAAAATTCCATCAATTATTATCAATCAAGATCAATGCTTTAATCAGGAAATTATGGACAAGGATAAAATCGAAAAAGAAAAGGGAAAATTGTATGCTGATAAGAAGGGAACGTTACTATATCCCGCGTAACGAAATCCCGCCGATTAAAATTTATTTTTTTGCTGAGTCATGCTGAAAAAATTTTAAAAATTACGAAATCGCGCTCCTATTTGTCGGGATTTTCAAAAAGTAGTGATAGTAGATACTTTTGCCTTTTGGAAGTATATATGGAGGTAATGGTTCGCGGAGCATTCAGTATTCAGTTCTTGTTAGGACTCCGTGGAGGTAAGACCTCCTATCGCTAAGAGATAACTTGGATTCGATTTGATTTTTCCATTCAGTTTTATATGCATTTAGGTCGGTACTTGTTGATTCTCATGATTTCAAGTGACCTAATTTACTATTAATCGAACTGAAATATGGCGGATTCGGCCACCCAAGGTGCTTTTAAACAAGAAAAAACTTGATATTGGAGCCTGTCTGGCAACTTGACATACCCTAAGCGGAGCGACGGAGTCGTGTAAGCGGGTGTGTCCCCCAAAAAGGGAGTTAAAATCCTGAGCTCCCGCGAAGCGGGCCGCCCAAGGTACTTTCAATCAAAAAAATCTTATTTTTTTACCTCTTTTATCTTTAAATGCATTTTGCGGCTAAACTAAGCGTCGTAGACCCCCTAAAGTTGACATATTCAAACTTGATTTTTGGCTAAAGTAGGCATCCGACAAAAATAAAAATTATATATTCGACGTATCACATCGAATGAAAAAACAACTTTTATCTTTAATGGCGATTTGCAGCTAAACTAAGCGTGCGTCGTAGACCCCCTAAACTTGAAATCTTCAAACTTGATTTTTGGCTAAAGTGGACATCCGACAGAAATAAAAATTGGATTTTTGTGATCTAGAGAGTGCAACCTTTCCATCGACGTATCGCATCAAATGAAAACCCAACTTTTATCTTTAAATGCATTTTGCGGCTAAACTAAGCGTCGTAGACCCCCTAAACTTGACATCTTTAAAATTGATTTTTGGCCAAAGTAGGCGTTCGACAGAAATAAAAATGGCATATTCGTGATCTAGACAGTGCCGCCTTTCAATCGATGTATCGATTGATTTTTTTTTTAAACTTTATTCTTTATTTATTTTTTCGAAAATTTGGTGATACCTTTTTTTTTTGTTATTTTTAAAAATATATTTTTACTCTCAATTTCTAAAGAGAACTTTTTTTCGAAAAAAAACGATCCAGCAGTATGCTTTTGAAATTAAAATACAAGTATTCATGTCGATTACAGAATCCGCAAAACTCGATCCGCAGGTAGAACTCTGTTTCCCACCTATTCATTTATCATGAGAAGAAAAGAGAACACTACACTGTGAATCATTGCGGATCGAGTTTTGCGGATTCTGTAATCGACATGATTATCTTTTTACAAATTTTCGGTCGTCCTGAAGAGGACGGATTTGTCAACGATGGAAGAAAAAAAAAGAAAAAGCGTTTTCCCAAGCAATGTTCAGGCTATGTGCAACTCGTTTCATATTTGATCAGACCCCGCGTTGCTAGCACAGTTTGAATGGCTTCATTTTTGTTCTATTATTTTGCTTCTGGGTGGAGCATTACCCATTCTTAAGACTACGATGGTTGACTTGGCAATTATTGGCTGGCTCTTTCCCAAGGTCAGCAATTATTTTGTAGACACCAGCATGACGTTTGCCTACAACAACCTTAAATGTAAAAAAAATGAAACAATAAGAAAATTATAGATTTTTTGGATTTAAAAATTAAATTACCTTTAGACGTCGATGCCATGCCTCCACGCTGTTTTGTGTTCGAGGGAAATCCCTCTCAGCAGCAGAGGCACCGATGGTTCAAAATGATGGTGGATATCGCGGCGGTGTCGTTGCTGTTCCCACATAATTTTTCCTGAACCATTGGTAGAGTGGTTTTGCCGCCACACTTACCAAGGAGTCGTAGGCTTGTTTAAAATATTCTGGCATATACTCAGCTGGTGCTAATGTGAGCGCCTTCAACATCCTGACTTTCACTGCAAAGTTTTCATCGGAGCCAAATTTTTGTGCACATCCAAGGCTTTGAACCCTCCTCCAAATTATTTGGCCGAAATTGAAGAGGCAGCCGTGGGTCTGTGCCTGTGGAAAAAAGGCTGATGCCGACGCAATTATATTTTGCTCGAAATAGGAAATAATATCTTCTGGCTGCAACTATATTTTGTATTCCCTGGCGATTGACAGCAGTTCTTGCCAAAAGATGTTGTACGCTTCCCTGCTTCTGCTGCTCATCAAACAATAGATGAGGAGGACCACCGTGCCTTCAATTTTGCCATGAACCGAAAAAAGTTGGCCCATAATGGATGGGACCACGGCAAACGTCCCATCCACCAGCCAGCACTTTGCTTCGGACAGCATTGGGATGCTGGTCCTGGTTCCCATCAATATATTTTTGCCGGACCCGGAAGTGTGGCTACTTGCCTTCAGCACAAATAGCTCCCCCTCCACTTTTTTTATACCTTCGGGTATGTTAATACCATCTAACATCTAAGGCAGTCGGCTAATTCAATGAGTTTTGTCGAACCCGGTGTATCTTCATTTTCTGCACGGCTTTCGATGGCAAATGGGGTCGGGCCGGGTGTCAAAACCACGCTATCCCTTGCTATGACGCTCGGAGGAAATGGACCCTTAGCCAGGGTTTGCACCAAGAAATTGGTTTTGGCGACCTCTTTCTTGTATGCGAGGGGAGCATGGCTGTGGTCATTATTAGGAGTTTTTCTTTTTTAGCTCTGAGTAGAGCACCGAGCAGAGCTGGAGCTAATCGAGCTCGGTCTGAGCAGAGTATGCTTAGACCTGTCCGATTTATTAAAGAAACAGACCTGAGCACGGAACTGTCAAACATAAAAAAAAAATGACAAGCTCACAAAAATTTGTTTTGGTTTTTGATTTTGCTTCAATTTTATTTTGAGTTGAACAAAAATGGAAAAAGCTATTATTTTAAGGGAAGCATTCAATTTATTTTTTGACTTGAATGACGATGATGAATCTGTGGAAAAAAGTGGTACGAGACGCATTATAAAAATCAAAATTATGCGGAAGAAGTGGTGCCGAGATTTTCAGACAGAACTTCAAGCAACATTTTCGTGTAAATGCAGCTTTTTTTACCCCAGTCTCCAGTCACAATTTGTTTTCTTTTACTGAATTTATTAAAAACAGAGTCATGTCCTTCGTCTATTTAACACCTTTTATTAAAAAAAAAAATAAAGTATTTGTATTTTATAAAAATAATTTATATCTTACTTTCAGTCGGAGAACAAACAGCTTCGCCCGCCATTTCAATTAGTTTGATTTTTTACCTCCTTTCATCTGACTCGTCACATCAAAAAAGGAAATGAAGTTGGGCGCGCTCAGCTTTTTACTCCATCTACTCCGTCATTTTTTCCTGAGCTCGTGGAGGGCGCTCTGACCAAGGTCTGATCGAAAAAAGAAACAAAAGTTGAGTGCTCAGAGGTGTCTGAGCTAAAAAAGAAATACTGATTTTTTTTGACAGCTCAGTACCCTGCTCGGAGCTAAAAAAGAAAAACGCCTATTGATGTCGACGATGGCATAATTTAAATCAGTTTCCAGGGTTTGCATTCTGGCTTTGCATTGAAGTGCTTTCCTTTCGGAACAACACCAATATGCATTCTTTTCCTTTTTTTTTTCCACGTGAAAAATATACTAGTCTTTTATGAGTTTTATGCCACCTTTGTTAGATCACTACCAAATTTTGTTAATAATAGAGACAAATTTATTAAGAAGAAGAAAAGAAAGCAGTTTTAAGGAAATAAGACGCGAGAAAATTTAAATCAAGGCTTTTTTACCTTAACAAAAGAAAGAAAATAAGAAAACCAAAAGAGAAATTAAGATAATAACAAAATACAAAAAAAAACTTATTTTAAAAAATTGCACCACATAAAATTAATCAAAAAAAAACACAAGAGGGCAGTTTAGTAACAAAATTTAAAAAAAACTTATTTAAACACTAATGACACCAAATAAAATTGAAAAAAAAACACACAATGTTTACCACTTTAAAAAAAGGCATGATAGCAACAAAACAAAAAAATCTCATTTATAAACAAACTGCACCACAAAAATTGAATAAAAAAATCACAAAAGGGCAGGTTAATAACAAAATTAAAAAAAAACTTATTTAAACACAAATGGCACCAAATAAAATTGAAAAAAAACACAAAATGTTTACCACTTAAAAAAAAGGCAGGATAAAAAAAAAAAACACAAAACTAGAACCAGGAAACATTCAAATCACAAAAAAAAAACTTTAAAACTTGCCTCTGCAAAATTAGCCATTTTATATTTAATACGTATGTATATAATTAGCAGCTCCACTTTTATCACAATATATTTAGCACTTTTTTTCCACTTTTAATTCAAAATTCACTAATTCACTGAATATCTTCAACCATCAGACAGATCACGTGCTAAATGCAATTAATAACACAAAATAAAGTCGTATCCCAACTACCTGCTTTGCGTTCTAATAAGAAATGAAATTGTTTCCGGAACGTAACTCCTATTTATACTTTCTGTTGGATTCTCTTAATAGGCTTCAGCCAATCAGAGCTTTTTATTTTCCATGATTCTCACCCAATCGAGTGACCTAAAATAGTTGTTGTAAATAACCCCTGAATTTTTTCTCCATTCTCGTTGCTTCTCAGATAATCGAGTGACCTTAGCAAAAGTATTGACAGTGCTGTCTTCAAAAATTACAATAGGGGAGGAGTCATGATTTTAATTGGCTAAATTCAATTTAATGCGTTGGCGTTTAGTAGTAGAATAGTCGGGATTTCGTGATTCGGGATTTAGTGAATCGGGATTTTGTGTTTCGGGCTTTTGTGATTCGGAATTTCGTACCCAACTCTTTTTTATTGGTTGGTCTGGCTGGAGGTTGACGATTAAGGAATTCTGTTATGCGATACGTCGATGAAAAGTTGCAAAAAAAGGCTGTTGCATGACGAAAAATAATTTTTTTTAAACAAATCTTTGAAAAACGCTTTTTTTCGAAAAAAAGTTCCTTTTATAACTAGAAAACATTCAAAAGAGATCCTTTTTAAACAAATTTTTTTTTCAACAAGTTAAATTTAAAAAAAATTCAAATATTCAAAAATTACTGGTAAAAAAGTGATTTTATAAATTTTTTTTAAGTTTGTTAATCTCACAGATGAAGCTAATAAGATTTCATGTTTCTCGCAATTTCTTATTTTTGTGGCTTAAGATATTTTCAAGTGATCATAAGAAAAAACAAAAAAGGTTTGAATTTCAAATTATTAAAATTAAATTAAGCTTATTTTTTAAATGTTTTTTTTTACCGAAAGACCTTTTAAAAAGGACATTTATTTTGGTTAGCTCTTTTCGATTCTCAGGATATTGATATAGAGAATATTTCCTTAAAAAAATTGAAAAAAAAGTGGAAAGTGTGCAAAATCAAAAAGTGAAAACAGTGAAAAAAGTGAAAAAAAGGACCTTTCAAAGTTTTAACGTCAAAAGTCAGTGATATTATGTACAAAGTTAAAATGGAATATGAAATTGCTCAGGTATGTAAAGTAACTTTAAAAGTGTTAAATGAAAAGTGTTCGCAATGAAAAATTCAAAGTGTGGTTATGTCTGTGGATTTTTTATGAATTTGGCAGTCTCGTGTGTTTTCGCCTATTAATCTTTAACGTCTGTGGTTTTATTAAATTTTGTTTTTAACACTTTTGTTATTTTTTTGCCATATTTCGTGTGTGTTTTCTTCGCATTATTTTTCGTGGCTGTAAACTTAATCGTTTCGAACCGAATGTGACAAACCGAAAGTGCTTAATCTCTTGTTGTTGCCAAATTATTGTTTTTTTTTTAGTGCGATTTTATCTACTTTTTTGGATACATTTCAAATTGTGTTTTTAGAATTTCAATTAAAAAAAAAAATTAGAATTTCAAAAAGGGAACCGCTGATTTTATTAGCTCGATCTTACGTCAGCTTGTATTGTGTTGTTGTTTTATTTTTTTTCTAAATAAATTGTTTTCTAATGTTATGTTGTGTGCCAAATACAAATGTTCCCTCAGCACGCTGAATCTGCAGATTTTGAAGGTGCTGACGATTTTCGAAATTCTGTTCTCCCTAATCTAATATCAAATTATACTGCCAGTGATATTTTCAACGTTGATGAGTCAGGCCTCTTCTATAAAGCCTTGACAACATCCACTCTAACAAAAACAGGAGCCGATGTCAGATATTTTATCTTTTAGTTGACCGACTCGTGCAATTATACGGGTTTCGCTTAATTGAACAGGTCAGTCAATTAAGCGGGATTTCGTTAATTGAACCACCCGGATAATTGACCGAAAAATCTAACAAAATGGTCAGTGCAATTAAGCGGGGATTACTGTATATGCAAAAGTGTCTAAATAAAAAATAAATATACCCTCGCGAGTAGCATAACCAAAAATAATACATATATCTGTACATACAGTTACGGTTGTCTACTGTGCGGTAAACATATATAATATAACGATCGAAAAATGCAGATGAAGACAAATATAAGAAGTACACGGCGCGGCGTGGCGGCGGCCGGCGTCGCAATCAAAAGTTTGGTTGGGACAACTGGGGAAGAAGACAACCGGCAATAAGAGCGAGTTGTTGCTGCGTCTTATATCTATTCCCGAAAAAGAGCGCGGCGAATTCATCACCATTGCAGACAGTGATGGAAATCGACTTTTTTCGATTGTACTGAAAGCTGAAACAAAAAAGTACTGAAAAAGACCAAATAGTACTGAGCTCTTTTAAATGGATTAAAGTAAACGAACACACAAATTCAAAAACAAAATGTAGGTATTTATTTAACGAGAACAAAAACAATTCATTTGTTTTGAAACTCATCATTGAATATTTGTATTTTGTGAGTTTCAATGATTTTTATAACTGATGACTTACATATGTAGATAATTTTTTACTCTAAAAGTTCTTCTTTTTGAAGTGGTTTGTTTGTAACATTTTTACTCACAAGATTTTTATTAATTATGAAGCTGTGACAACATTCATTTTTTATCAGATTTTTCGTTTCTATCAGTGCAGAGCACGTTTGCACTTGCAAACGATTTCTTAATTTAGTTTTAATTATGTTTTGGTATGAAAATATTCTTTCGACATTTGCCGAAGAGTGAGGAACACAAAAGGCACCCTGAACAATGCGATGAATATTTTCAAACATTAACTCATTGCATTCATTTTTAAGAAGACCAATTTTTGCCCAAAACTCTGATATGGAAACATTTCTCATTTTTTTAAAATATTCGCAGTCAGCTAGGGCTCTATATTCATTGTTTATCAGTTCAATATTTTTGTGTTCATTGGAAAAAAACTTTAAAATAAATGGAACGATAGAGTTAACTCGACCATCCAACACTGCACTTTGGGAAAAATTTTGAATTCCGTTTAAGAAAACGTCATCGAAATCAAATCTTTTTCTAATGTCTTGCAGAAATGTAATGTAAAACAATTTAGTATGATTTTTAAAGCTTTGAATATCTGTTTCCCTTAATTTGTTTGAATTGCATAGGATTTCGGATTCGGTGCCGCAATATATTTCCATAATAGGTAAGTGGTTTTCTAAAAGATTAATGGAGTTTATCGGTTTAATATCAAATGCTTCCCTTTTCATAAAATTTCTGCAGAGTTGTTTAAAAATAGATTTCAATCTTGGAATTAAGACGTGCACTCTTATATCTTCGGATTGCATTTCCAAGTTAACATCATTAATTAATTTTAAGATATAAGATAAAAAAGTGAAATATAACTTGACATTTAAGTCCTTAAGGCTGGAAGATATAAAGTAGAGGTTTTGTTTCTCATAATTGGATTCAAATTCACCAAGTCCAAAGTAATAGCACAAAGGGTCCCATTGCTCTAAGATGCGGTCAAGTGCTGCCTATTAACACACAAAAATTAGCATAAGCGCAATTTTGAAATGCATTCTTTCAATTACCTGACGGGAAAGCCATCGCGTAGCACAATATTTTAAAATTGTGTGTAAATTAGTTCCAAAATGTTCTTGGAACTCTTGGAATTCCAACCTTCTGCTAGAGCTGTTACAAAAATGGTGATTTATTTCCTTTATTAGCTTATCGACTACGTCTGGAAATTGTTCTGCTGCCGCCTTCGATGAAAGATTTAAATTATGACATACGCAGCCATTTACAATGAGACTGGGGACGACTTCCTTTAATTTTGCCTGAACACCGTTTGTTTTGCCCATCATAACAGGACAATTATCTGCGGTGAATCCAACCATGTTTTTAAATGAAATATTTTTTTGTTCAAAAATATTTTTAATTGTGTTAAAAATTCCGGAAGCCTTTCCGTCAGGAACTTCAGTAAGTGTCAAAAACATATCATGGCACTTTTCGTCGTATATTCGAATAACCATCGCCAAATTTTTTTTTACAGTTATATCGGTACTTTCATCTACAACTAATGAAAAATACTGGCGGTTTGTTATTTCGGAAATAATTTTCGAATTTTCCGGAGCCATTATTTCTTTGATAATTTTTTGGCCTTTATGTCGATTCATGACCATTTTTTTGACCACTTCTGAGTCAGATATGTTTTTTTTTAAAAGAATATTTAAATGATCCAATACTGCAAACGGTAAATTATGTTCTGCGATGAAAAGACTTAGGGATATTTCTAATTTTTTGGCATTTTCCGATGTTTTTATGTTTTTCTTTGACACGATTTGATCAATTTTTACACTGTTTTTGGCTGCATGGTGTGCTTTTTGGTGTGTGGCTGTTTTTATATGCCTTTCGATGTGGAAGTGTCCTCCATTAATATATTTGCAACATAAAAGGCATTTCTTCGTCTTTTTCTCAGGGTCTTCTTGCAACCATTCAAATTTTTCTTTCCATGATTTTTGGAACTGTATTTCATTTGAGTACTTCCTTTTTTTAGACCTGGTTAACATAAACAGACATATAAACTTCCGCAAATGAAACAGCAATGCATTAAAATAATTTTTAATAAGTATTATGAATTGACTATCTTTCAATTGTTTTAATTTTGAGGTTGTTTGCACAAAAAAGAAAACTTGTCAGTAGATGTTAAAAAAAAGTTTAGGTTTCTATTCTAAGTGATCTGGATATTTGTGTTAATATAGAGGAGGATAGATCGCTTTTTATTCGAGAACCCGTTTTTCGAGGACATACAAACAAGTAACTTTTGTTTTGAGACACCTTTCAAAATTATATTTTCAGATCCTGCGGACGTTTTAAGGTAAAAATACATATGTATGTATTTCTGTAAAAAATAAAACAAATTGTCAAATTGTGGTTCAATAAGTTATTACACCTACTTAAAATTATTTATTGTCGCTCTCTTTGGATGCTTATAAAACCACATAAATCACCACCTTACTAAAAAAAACTACCTCAAATTTGGGCCCACAAAAAAGGTCTTAAACACCACATTCGTTTCTAGGGCGCTCCAGCTCTTCCATTAAATACAATTTTAAAATTCCTAATCTTGGTATTTGGACTTTAAGAAAAAATGAATTTTCAATTCAGCTTTAAGTACAAAGGCCCCAACTTCGACATATCACTTTCATATGAATAGTATAAGGAAGTAAGCAGGTTGTAAGAGCACAACTTGACATTTTTTTTGATATTTTACAAAAATGAGTATTTTTATCTTAAAACGGCTGCAGAATTTGAAAATATAATAATGGTTTTCAAGATCTACCATACCTTTTTGACAATCAAACTTATCCGACACCCCCTTTAACAAACAATTTGTTTAACTTAAATTATTATGTAGGTATGTAAGAATTATTAATTATGTGGAATGAAATAAATGAAATATGCTCATAAGATGGTTTTACTGTAAATGAATTAAACTTTTATATTGAAAAAATATTCATATATTCAATATAATATATTAAAATTATTTTAAATTTAAGGGAGCGGGTCGAAATTCTGGTTTCAAAATTCTTCTTTTCAAAATGCTGCCTATTGTAACAAAAAATCTGCTTTTCAAAATTCCGCTTAAAATGGAAAATAATTACATGTGACGAATTCTATTTTAACAGACATTTAATGTAAATAATAAATTTGTATTTTCGTTCTATGAATTTGAAGAAAGAACATTAAATGTCTGTTAAAATAGAATTCCTTACATACCTATAATTGTGTTCCATTTTCATTTTTAGGAGCTTAAACTATCCAGTGACCGTAAAAAAAGTAATAATTTGAATTTTTTAATATTATTAAGGCTGAATGAATTTTGTAATAATATATCAGTCTTTAATTGAAAACAGGGCGACTAAGGGGGAGGGGAAAAAATCTGAAAAAATTAGGGGATTTTTGTTCACTTATTAGAAACTATTGACGGGTGGAGAAGTGTTTTTTTTTTTTGGGTACCTAAGGTCCACTCTAATGTACATACATACATGACTAGTTTTGCAGAAAAAAATAGTTCGTCAAATAATAATTGCAGCTTTCAAGACATACTTTACTAACATTTTAGAGCTGATGCCTATGAAAGAAGCTTCCATAAGCGGTGCTATTTTGCTAATATTAAACATTATTTTTGATTTTTTCTTATTAAAATGTCCATATTCCACTCGAAGTGAAATCGAAATCAATTGAAAATTCAGTGTTTTTCATTTCACTGTTATCAGTTTCAATATGGTCAAAATAGAAATAAATTGAAACTATAATTGCCTCAATTATAGTGATTTAAATCTGTCTTGGCTAAAATCGGACACAATTGAAAATGTAAGCAAAAATTTCGATACAAAAAATAGTTAATTTCATTAAAATTAATCACACCGTGCTAAAGCTAAACATATCTTCCAAAATGTCACAACCTTCATTTTCGTTTTAAAACTAAGTACATGGGTACTTTTATTGGCATTGTCTTGTCCTGACTATTGAATTAAAATTTAATTTCATTAAGGTTGCATTGAAATTGTTGATATTGTTTTTATTTAATTAATTCTTACCAGCTGATATTATTTTTGAAAAATGTAGCGCATGCATTATAAACGTAACGTTGTGTTATGTTTATATTAAATAAACAACTCACTTTTCTTTTTTCTCATGTAGTTGATTAGTTGTTTTGCTGACTGGGTCTACCTCTTTTCCAACCTGGATATCTGGCTGACTTTTCGACTCCCGCACATCCACTTGGGTGTTGGAAGACTTTTTTAGCTGGCCTACCGACCCGCGGTGTGACCGATTTTTAGCTTCGATTGCCTCGCTATCCTCGGTAGCCTCACTATCCTCGGTAGCTTCACTATCCTCGCTGTCCGACTGTCGGCTATAGTGGTCATCCGCCTGGCTGTTAGACTGCGCCTTGTCCGACTGCTGGTTTAGTTCAGCTCCCGGTCCCACCTTGATTTGGCCACTTGACTGCTCGTTTTTATTCTCGATGTTTCGACAGTCATTTGTTTTCTCGTGTTCCTTTCTTATCAGCCACCTAATATTATTAAATTATTTTTTTAATTAGATTTGTATGTACACATCTTAATATTGTTTAATATGCAAGTTATATAGTTACCTTTCCATTATTACGCAAAATAAATATTAACACTCGAAGGCGAAACAGCAGAACCAGACCACAATCGACAAACAATTGACGAACAAAACAAAAACATCCGTTAGCGTTATCCGTTAGCTTTAGCAAAGCGTTATTCGTTTTTAATGGAAATGGAAAATAAACAAAATGAACAAGAAGAGAACAACATTCAAAAATGTCATCGAATTGACGTTCAGATGTCAGCTCAGTATTTAAAAAGAAATGGTCGTATTCAGCACAAGTGTGGAGGTTTTGATATTAAGGATATGTTCGCATCGCATATAATTTTTTGTAAGTGAAGTTGTGAAGATAAAAAAAAAATTAGTAAAGGAATTAAACAATTTTGTACAAACAATTCAAAATAGTACTGAAAATGGCAAAGATGTACTTACGTACTGAGAAAATCAAATAGTACTGAATTCAGTACAATAGTAAGCCTTTTTCCAACGGTGATTGCAGATGAAGCCGAGGAGAACGATGACGAAGAGTTGAAGTAAAGCTGATGAACGAGAGACACATATGGATGATCGAACATCGAAATGACGAGCGACAACCTGAAGAGGCAGTAGATACGACAAGAGTACAAACATTAATGCTAACGAGCGGAAATAAAGAGAGTGCAGTAATTAAATTGAACGAGACAAACGAATGGAAACTGATGCACAGAGAAATGGATCAGCTAAAGAAAGAGATTGAGTTAGGCAAGAAGGAAAATGACATATTAAGAAGAGAAAATGAGTTACTAAAAAAAGAAAAACGAGTGACAGTGCCAGTGGTGTGTAAAAGAGTGTCGTCGACTTTACAAATCTTAAAGATTTATTGGCTGAATCTTCGGGAGATGAAGATTGTTTTTCATACTGGGAAGCACAACGAATTGAACGAGAAAAATTCAAGAGTTCTAATTTCATGCCGTTTGAAAGGAAAGGCAATGAAGTG
>OY288109.1:68505381-68565053 GCA_958431115.1 Syrphus vitripennis | reverse complement strand
GATTTATAAATTGGCTTATAGAATAAAATACAGGCTGTAAAATAAAGTATTTAATTCAATTGTGAGTATTACCGTTATTTTTAATTATTTTTTTTCCATTTTAACGCACATATTTTTTAAATTGCCCCTACCGCCTAAACGGTAGACCCCCCTCTCATAGTAAAAAATACTTATTTTTGGCTGTTCTCTACAAATCCGTCGTTAAACTTTGTCGCCTGAGTTATCGTACTCTCCCCAAGAAAAAGGTTTTTTTTCTGAGCGAAATTAATTTTTTAATAAGGGTCTACCAAAGTGCAAAAAACCTGTTATTTCAGAGCTCTGTAAATAAAAAAATTTAACAAAGTATATTAATAATTGTTGTTAAATTTCATTATTCACATATTTATTATTAATCTTGCAGAAAAAAAATCACCAGAAAGTTAAACGTATAAGCGCTATTAATTTAATTCCGCTAGATGAGCGAAATTCCCACACTGTGCGCCGTCTTGTTGAAACCACACCCCCTCCACATTAATTTCTTCAATTCTAGGCACAAAAAAATTGGTTATCATTTCACGATACCGAACACCATTGACTGTTTGCGCTTGACCTGACTCATTTTCATAAAAAACAGGTTCCATGATTCCTCCAGCCCAAAATCCACACCTCACAATGATATTTTCGGTCGATCGACCTGGTCGAAGGCACGTTGTTGTCTTTACATTAGTGACAGACCCAGTTTCAGCAAATTTTTCCATTAATCGCTTTACAGTTGACTTTTTTGGAGCATTATTGTAACACCAAATTTTGACAGCTCGTTTCTGCGGCGATAAAATTATCTGGTTTCTGAGGTTTATCCGAGTTTTCCATCGTTACATGAATACCCTTATTAGGGGTATCTCCGCAGAAACGAGCTGTCAAAATTTGTATGGGAAAAATATTCTGCAATCCAGATAAATTTATATCACAGATTTGATGCAGAAAGCGAAGAAATAAACCTCATAAAGTTTCGAGAAGTAATTTGTGACGTTTAGTTGTGACAGCTGATTATTTCTCACATTTATGCAAGAATTTTAATGGGGTGCTCATGCAATAGTCTAGCAGAAAATTATATCTTTCTGCAAAGCGGAAAATTATCTCGTTGCATGAATACCCTTAATATTAAAAAGAGCATTGATGTTATCGAAATTGACTACGGATAGTAAGTGTGAGAGGATATGTTTGGAAATACTATTGGTAGTTGAGGTTGAGGTAATTTTTTTGCAGGATAGGAGATGATGTAAAGAGAGTGAAGGTCTTTCATCGCAAATGTGACATGCTGCAGGCGATTGTATGGGTTTAATACTGAGAGGATTAAAAGTCTTGTAGGCGTGGTTGTAATTATCCCAGCAGGTTTTTCTTCTAAATTTCCAATTGTCGGGTTGAGATTTTTGATGTCCTTTTTGTTGCTTTGATAAAACACAGTTAAAGGTTCCCTTAACTCAGATCTGGCTTCACTATCAGCTGCTTCATTGCCACTGATACCGGAGTGACCAGGAATCCAAACTATTTTTAAATTTTCGCTGTTAGTTATTAGAAGGTTACATATCTTTTCGGCAATTTTCTTTTTAAAAACATGGTATTTTTCACTTCTACAATTATAATTTGTTTCGAGGTCGTAACAAAGCCTCAAATTTGCCAAAACACAGTTATTACATTTAAATAACACACTCTTGCATGTTTTTGCATCATGGTTATCGCAGCATTTCACACACTCTATTTCATTTCTACAATCCTTTGAATTGGGGTTTAAACCCCCAACATTTGTAGCACCGTTTAACTAAAACAGACTTGTAAACAACACACTTATCCCAACCTAAATTAATTCGCTTCTTCTCAATAATATTCCTATAACCTTCTGTTTCAATTGAGATTATAGCAGTATAACTTTTTTTGTTATCCTTTTCAACCTTATAAATTTTTAGGCTTTTAATTTCACAAATCATTTTATTTTGTTTTTTAATAGCTAACAATAGTTTTTCTTCACTCCACTTTTCATTTATTTCACATATCTTTAGACATGGTTTTTGCAGGTATAGTACCGAAACTTCGTATTCACTTCCTATTTTATTTTTAACTTCTTCTTCAAATATTTTTTTTGTCGCACTCCTTGCATCGGCTGCTCATTTCACTTTTCTCTCAATAACAGTTGAGTTTTATGGACGCTATATTCGATTTTAGTTTTAATTTTAATTTCTTTAAATCTATTTAAATTTTCAGTTTTTTAGCACATTATGTAATGAGAGTAAGATTATAAGACTGCAAAAATTGCAAAATAAAGCAATGAGATGTATTGTAAAGTGCAATAGATATATATCAATTCGTTTTATGTTGAACTCTTTGTGTTGGTTATTAGTTAAGCAAAGAATTTCTATCAATGTTTTAGTTTTTGTATTTAAAATAATAAACAACTTTATGCCAAATTACTTATTTGACTATGTAAAATTTATAAAGGACTCACAACCACATGCATGAGAAATGGGGTTGATCTAGGCTTCCTAATTTTTTTAATGCGGATAAACAAAATTCCCTTATATATACAGGATTTAAATTATTAAATAGTTAAAACGTTGATACCAATTGTTGGAGTTAAAAAGTGAATCCCAAAAGAAATAATAAGGCAAAGCCGATCTTGCTCAGACAAAAGTTTATTAGGAAGTGAGAAATTAAAATTATGGTTATATAAAGGTAAACTGACAAAAGTTAAAATCCATGAAACGTTAGAAAAATATATAAGCAATTTAAACTGTAAGTTAATATTATATAAACAGAGTTTAATATTTGTGTTGTAACTATACTTGAGATTTTTACTTTACAACACTCCTTCTCAACAGAAATATTAATTTTATACAAAAAAAAAAAAAATCAAAAATAAACAATTATTTAAAAACGTAACGTTATGAAAAAATCAATATTGCATTCCCATTAGGTGGGTGAATTTCAAATGTTTAATTTTTGGCAAATTTTTTGTTAGGATGTCTGCTACCATGTCGTTTGTGGGAACGTATTTCAGCAGGATCTCCTTCTTGCTCACGACTTCTCGCACATGATGATATTTAATATCAATGTGCTTACTGCGGGCGTGGTAAACAGGGTTTTTCGCAAGGTGTTGTGCACTGAGATTATCGCCATTCATCATCAATGGACGGTCATCTGAGTAAAGGCCGGTTTCTTTCAATAGTCTTCGTAAATAGACAGCTTCTTTGGCTGCTGTCGATAATGCTGTATATTCAGCTTCCGTGCTGCTGAGGGCTACACAATTCTGCTTCTTGGACTCCCAAGAGAATACACAGCCTGCCAATAAGAACGCGTATCCAGTATACGACTTGCGGTCCGTAGAATCTGCTCCCCAGTCTGCATCGACAAAACCTTGAATTTGATCTCCCTGCGAACGATAATGTAATTTGAGGTTAGTTGTTTTTGACAAATATCGCAATATATGCTTAGCACCAGCTTCGTGCTCAGCATGTGGGTCGATATTACGCTGCGCCAATTTGCAAACAGAATGCATTATATCTGGGCGTGTTGTAATAGCCAAATACATCAACGCTCCAATGAGAGATTGATATTTGGTCGGATCGACCTTTTTACACTTTGCGTCATCACACTTGACTTGAAAACCAGCATCTAAGGGGGTGCTAACAGGTCGACAGTTCTCCATATTGTACTCTTTCAAGAGATCTTTCACATACTGCTTATGTCCAACAAAGATCGCTCCAGTTTCACCTTCGCGTTCAATTTCCATACCTAGGAAATACTGGAGTGGACCCTTGTCCACCATGTCAAAACTGCTGGCTAACTTCTCTTTGATTTTGATAAGGTCTTCTTTGCATGTACTGGCTAAAATTAAGTCATCAACGTATACTGCTATTAAGTTAAAATTACCTTCACTCTGTAACCTGTACAAACAAGGTTCACTTTCACAAGGTGTAAATCCAACGTTCTTCAACACACTGTCGAGTTTTGAATTCCAGGCACGACCGGACTGCTTTAGTCCATAAATTGCCTTTTTTAATTTTAGCACTCGTTCAGGATACTTTTCATCTTTGAAGCATTCAGGTTGCCTCATAAATACCTCATCTGTCAACTCACTGTTGAGGTAAGCTGTGGACACATCCATCTGATGAAGGAACATTCTATACTCTGCTGCTAATGCTATGACCATTCGAATTGTGGCATAGCGTACCACTGGCGAAAATGTTTCATTAAAGTTGACTCCGTATTGTTGGCTACAGCCTTTGGCAACCAATCTCGATTTAAAACGCTCGATACTTCCATCGACATTTCTTTTTATGTTGAAAACCCAACGACAACCTATGGACTTCTTTCCCGGTGGGAGCTCTACTGCTGACCATGTCTCGTTCGCGATAAGAGCTGCATACTCCTTCTCCATAGCTTCCCTCCATTCGGCAGAATGTGTGCTGGATAAAGCTTCTTGGACAGTTTCTGGAACGCGAACAGCACAATCGCCCTCCAGTAAACCTAAAACATTATATTGTTTTTGAGGGCGGCCAGGTTTTCCATTTCGTAGTAGCTTGGGCCTGCCAGGTCCAATCCTGACTTCTTCATCGCATTTGTCGTTGTCGTTCTTAAAACGAATATTTTCAGCACTTGGTTCTTTTAAAGAGTTGAAGGTAGTTGCGGCGACGACGACGGCGGCGGGGGCGGTGGCGGTGGTGATGTCAGCGGTGTCTTTATCGGTGGTGGCGGTGGCTTTGTCGGTGGCGGTTTCAAGAACACCTTCTGAAGCAATGGGTTCATTACAACTTCTATTTGGTAACATATCTAAAAATATAGAATCGTTATTTTCATTTTGTTTAAACTTGGATAGTTCATTTTCATTAAAAATCACATCTCTCCTTTCAATTACTTTCCGTGTCACCGGATCAAACAAACGATAGGCTTTCGAGGTTAAAGAGTATCCAACCATTATGTACTCCTTACCTTTTGGACGGAATTTACCATGGTGCATCTTATTTAATGCAACTGCTGGAGATCCAAATATTTTTAAGTGCTGTACTGCAGGCTTTTTACCAGTCCATACCTCGTGTGGTGTCTTATCGACTAAAATCTTTGTTGGCGCTCTATTTCGCAAATACACTGATGTAGCAACTGCTTCTGCCCATAAAGATTCATCTAGTCCTGCATGTAATAAAATGCTTCTGGCCATTTCACACAACGTTCGATTTGCACGCTCTGCAACGCCATTTTGTTGGGGTGTGTATGCGACTGCAAGCTGCCTCTGTATTCCATGCTCATCTAAAAAATTATTAAAAATACTATTAATGTACTCTGTACCATTATCGCTTCTTAAAGCTTTAATTTTCATGTCGGTTTTACACTCCACCATGGCCTTGAACATTTTAAATTTGTCAAAAACCTCACCTTTGGACTTCATAAAGTAAACGAACATGTGTCTTGACAAATCGTCAATGAATGTCACAAAATATTTGGAGCCTCCAACTGATGGTTTGTTAATTGGACCACACACGTCCGTGTGGATCAATTCCAATAATTTTTTAGAGCGTGTTTCGCTAGCTTGAGGGAACGCTTGAGCACAAATCTTACTCTTCATGCATATCTTGCAATTAATATCTTGTGGCACATTAGACACTGTCATACCGCACACTAATTTTTTTCTTGATAACTCTTGCAAGCTTCTGAAATTTAAGTGGCCATATCTATTGTGCCATTTCATGAAATTATCGACGGACGAATAAAAGCATGAATTAATTGTATTTTCAAAGACGAATAAATTATTATATTTTTTAGCTTCAATTACAACTGTACCACAGCTAGCTTTAATAATCGCGAACTGATCGTTGAAAACCACCGTAAATCCGTTACTCACCGCTTTACTCACTGACATAAAATTGCCTTGCAAACCAGGAACATATAAAACGTCTCTCAAAGTTATGTTGCACATAGCTGTTTTGATGATGACCGTACCTTTCCCCGTTGCCTCGATGAAATTGTCACCCGCTAATCGTATTCTCTCTGTGTCTTTTTCTATTGTGTTGAACATATTTACATCACTGCACATATGTGATGTCGCTCCACTGTCGATACACCAATTTGAGCTATTCAACATATAATGTGTATCTGATGCAGAAAGAGAATATGAAAATGATTGATTCTGTTGTTGTTTTTTAGGGGCTTTGCACTTTGCTGCGAAATGACCTCTTGCACCACAATTGAAACACTTGCCTATTGGTTTTTTATGATGTTTCAAATTATTTTTGTTTTCTTTTAGCTCTCTCTCCTTTAGATTTGTTCGCGCTATAAAAGCCTGCTGACTACCTGATGCGACGTCATCCAATCGATTTTCTTGATGTCCTCTTCGATCAGCTTCTTCTAAAAGTTTTACTTTAAGAACATTTATGGGAGGCAAGGAATCACGAGTCTCCATTGCAACAACAAAATTTTCAAATGATTTAGGTAAACTCGATAAGAGTATAATTACCAACAACTCGTCATTCAAACTAACATGAATCTCCGCCAATTTTTCCACAATATTAAAGAATGAATTGATGAATTGGGAAATGTTTTCACTCTCCGACATACGGTGCTGCAACAATTGTTTGAAAAGCGAAACTTTTCTCGCTGGACCACTTGGCTGGTAGATCTCTCTTAATTTTGTCCAGGCTTCCAATGAAGTCTTGCAATGTTTAATGTGGTTTATTTGAGATGGCTTCACACTCAACATTATTGAAGCCAATGATTTTTCGTTTTGACTTTCCCATTTTGTCTTTTCAGCTGCTTCCATTTCTTCCGTCTTAAGGAATTTTCCACTTACTATCTTCCATAGCTCGGAATGGATAAGCACACTCTGCATCTGGACACACCAGGAATCATAGTTGCTGTCGTCCAGCTTTTCTATTTGATATAGAGACGAACTCATTATTAATTCGTTTAATTTTTTTTTTACCTTAAAATTTCGAATATGGGTCCTGGGCCCATAACCTGTTGGAGTTAAAAAGTGAATCCCAAAAGAAATAATAAGGCAAAGCCGATCTTGCTCAGACAAAAGTTTATTAGGAAGTGAGAAATTAAAATTATGGTTATATAAAGGTAAACAGACAAAAGTTAAAATCCATGAAACGTTAGAAAAATATATAAGCAATTTAAACTGTAAGTTAATATTATATAAACAGAGTTTAATATTTGTGTTGTAACTATACTTGAGATTTTTACTTTACAACACCAATAATGAAACCAACTTAAATATATTTAAAAGAAAGTAAAAATACTATGTAAATAACTATGTACATACATATGTATGTATATATTTATTTATAAAAAAAAATTGTAAAATACATAGTTTAATTAAACTAAATAAATGAACTTAAACTTAACTTGTTTTTACAAGAAATATTCTTTCACAGTTATGTATGTTCATAATGAGTACCAAA
The DNA here is from genome assembly GCA_958431115.1 of Syrphus vitripennis. Taxonomy (NCBI): domain Eukaryota; kingdom Metazoa; phylum Arthropoda; class Insecta; order Diptera; family Syrphidae; genus Syrphus; species Syrphus vitripennis. The sequence goes on along the minus strand of OY288109.1, from coordinate 68,557,623 downwards.
ACATATATCCAAAAAAAACATACTTGGACTTTTTCACGACTGCGATGATTAAGGTCTTATGCACCGTCATGGTTCTATGAGTGAACCTTACAAAACTTGAGTTGTAAGGTCGTATTACGCGAAATTAGCAATTTAATGATCAAAACATCACATCTTTTTAAAATCTTGTTCCGTGTTATCATAGAAACGAACCGAAAACAAGCTTTATTTAATATATTATCCAAGCCGGATTAATTTTTAACATGTACATAATATGTATGTACGTAAATACAATACAATTTTGGAAATTTTCCATTTTGTTTTTGTATTACTTGTATTAGAAATCCAGATGCAGGAGATAATAAAACATAGCAAATACAGCAATTGTGTAAATCTCAGACAGCCATTTTCTTTCAAATTATGAGGGAAGACGGATCTTTTTTTTTTTAAGATAATAAAAGGCTTCTTCCGAGGTATTCCAACATACACAAACTCATGTTTATACACTACTGTTTTAGAACAAATATATTAATAAAATAATACATATGTTGCTTAAATTTTTCTATTTTTATAAAAACAGTTATGTATCGGTACTTGGATTTTCCTTCAAATATATAATCTGAAATTGTACATTTTTAATTATAAAATCAAGTTATAGCGATTTACTTCAATGGATCAAATAAGCTACTGTCCACTATTATAGATGAGTATAATACAATTATTATTTTTTGTACGGCTCAGATAAGAACCCGCTCAAAAAGTGGAAGGAGCATCTATGATACTTCCGAGGGAATAAATGCCCGAATACGCACTGTACCCCAGTAGATCAAAATCTGTCATCTACATAATACATGAATATTAAAGCTATGGCTAAGCCGTCAGCCGGGTTGACAAAAAAAAATTTTAATATACAATTTTTATCGTTAAATAAGACATATGTATGTATTTAATAAATAAATTCACAAATCAAACATATTCAGTAACTAAAAGCATTCTATATTTGAAGATAACTTCTAAAAATTTACTGAGCGTTTCCAGTCGCACTCGTTAAGTTTCTTGCATTGAAAGGGTATTTTTTCCAAGGAAGAAAAGTCAGTGTGGCTTAAATATTGGGCAAATACTTATTAAATGAAAGCAGTCCTCTTTTGACTTAAGGTTGCATATTGAACAGAAATGGTCGAAGCTGCCGTTATAAGGACATCCATTTAAGCTAAGTAGTTCACATCTTGCTTTAAAATAAAAGAAAGCTCACGGTATGTTAGAAGGTCGTTAAAATTGTTTCTCTTCTCAAGATTGTAATTAAGCTGAGAGTATAACAATCTACTGTTGGATTCACGGGCATTTATAACAAATGTTTCTCGCGTCAAGTCCTCATTTTTTTAATTATACGGTACAGTTGTTCTTTTAAGTTGATGGGATTATTTAAGTCAATATGTAGTGTTTCACCACAAGCAGTTCCTAATCTTTCCCATTTATCAATCAACCAGTCTTTATTCCTTAACTCGTATAAGAGCATTATCTTTGTTATCCTCGGGTCGTCATTCGCTAATGTTTTAATAATAAAATCAGCCTGCGTCTTAAGGGTACTTGTAAGAGGTTTAGGTATTCCTGTTTCCAAGTAGATTGCATAGTTTGGTGTGTTTCGAGGTAAGTTGAAGGGTTTTTTTAAAAAGTTTCTCTGGAATTGTTCAATTTGTTCATATTCATCTGCACCCCAGACTTGACACGCATAACAGAGAGTTGACTTTACAACTGCTTCATATATCTTGTACTTGGCAGAAAGAATTATTCTACTATTCGAAAAAAAATATATACATTGATCTAGCAATCTTGTCGAACAGTCTACTTTCTCAAAAACCCTTAATAAAATCGTTTATTTTTTCCCACCATAAATCTTATTGACTTGTCTGAAAATGCCATCAATTGTCTAGTAAAATTATCATCCATATTTAAATAGATTCACGCAGTTTACGACTTTTACTATGTGAATGACGAGTTACATTCCTTAATATTTTGTAAAAGTTTTAATCTTAGATAAAAACTTTCAATTAGTAAAAATCAAAAAAAAATATGATTAATATTAGTTTTATTGACCAATAATATAGCATCATGTGCACAACAGAAACAAAATAACGTTATTTCGTCAATCATAGTATGTAATGTGATATTGTTTCCAAATCAAAAATATGGTTTATGCTAATAGATGCATAGATTGGCTAAAATGATGTATGATTCATCAAGAATTCACAATTTTTGAATCTGACATAACACAAAAATCTGAATGATAAAGATTAAATGATTGTTTTAAATGCTTTATTTCGTTTTACACTAACAGTTCAAAGCTTAGCCAATATGTATGTATTTCTTTTTAAGATTCTTAAAATTTATTTTGGATCGAAATTTGTATGCTTTTTGAACAATCCGTTTTAACCTTCGGATAGCAGAATACAAATATTCATGTGAACTTTTAACAGAATAGGGCTGTAAATCATCTTTGATGCGAGATGCAATGCTTGAGATAGCCTCAAAATGTCACATTGAAATTGGGCTATTGATATTGATTATTGAAGTTTTTTAAACAAAATGTTAACTCACTTTTACAGCATAGAGATCAAATATACGTTGGCGCAATGGTTCTTTATCCGATTTTCCATCCAATCCATGAAATATATCCACAACAAAATCATCATTTTTCAAACATAGCCTACACAAGGTTTGAACGTTCTCTTCGGACAAATCAATCTCTTCCATACTTCATACGACTATCTTCAATAATATTCAATAGGTATAATTGAAAAACAATTTAGTTTATTTTTTTTTTGAATTATGCTAAACTCTACTAGAAGTAAAAAAGAAACATAAAAGTGTCTAAATGTTTTTGCTTCTTAACAAAAAGAAGATAAGTTCAAACTAACAACATTTTCTAAATATTACAATCCAGAATCCACAACTTGAGACCGAAAACCATAGAGATAGACAGATGCAGATTTGCAGACCAATCAACAAAAGAGACTCCACTTTACTCCAAAGATTATCAATAGGGATATTTACCAAGCTGTCATTGGCCACGTTCACAAAGTTATCGAAAGCAATCCAGATTGGTTTGTGTTGTTGTAATCTCTTGAGAAAAAACAGCTGATTATAAAACATCTGGGGCCTATTTCTCCGCTACTACATCAACTACAATGTAGCAGAATAAAAGTTGTATTACATCATTTCTGTTTCAAACATACATCGGTTTTTCAGTTGTAGTACATCAATGTATCTATGAAGAATCAACTGGAAATATTGGAAAAATGTATGATTCTGTTTCACAGCTTTTGATACTATATTGTTGTACTACAAATAACTGTAAATTCTTGCTACATTTTCACATCAAAAATTTTTGATGTTATTGATGTAAAAATTAAAAAACTCAATATTAAATTATGGCGAGCTATAAAAGGAAATTCAACAGCGTAAGTATTTTTATTTTAAATTTAAACGTTATAAATTCAAACATTGCATGATTTTCAATTCAAATACAAATTTTCGGCATTCTGAATTTTTCAAGAAAATAAGGGTCGTCCAAATTAAAATTGATTTGTTGTAAATATATTTTTGGTCTTCTTTCAACACATATATTAAATTCAAAATCATCGTCGAAAATATTTATATCGAACTACATTTATTATTAATTTACTTTTATTATTCCAAAATCCAAATTGCAAAAGGCTAAACCAACAAAACACAAATGTCAAATGAAATCACATCCACTGCATCAACGAGCTACATCATACAACAAACAACACATCCACTACATCAACGAGCTGCATCATACAACACTTCCAGTTGTAGTTATGGAACAGCAAAATGTAGTTGATGTAGTTGTAGAATGTTGTTGTATGATGTAAGTGATGTAGCTGGTGTAGTAGCGGAGAAATAGGCCCCTGTTCTCAAAATAAAAATCTCAACCGATCTAAAAAATTCTCGTATATTCAAAAAAAATGTCAAACACAGCTGACTTGAATTCAAATCAAACAGCTAAATTAACCTATCCAGTTTTAGTCGTTCACAAACATACACGGATACTCGAGTATCTGAGATAGCATATCTCAGCGCAATGTGAACGCGGCCATTGTCTAAACTGAAGGCTGACGTTTATGATATTTCTATATTTATCCAGTCTTATTTAATAGAATTCGCTAAACAGATGAATAGTTATGCAGTACATAAGGGTCCATGTAGCCGCTATGTCACGTTACATAAATTCTAACTCACTTACTTAAGGTGGCGCTACAGTCCGGGACGGACCTGGGCCTCAACCAACATGCGTCTCCAGCCAGCTCGGTCCCTAGCTAGCTGTCTCCAGTTTCACACGCCAAGTTGGTTGAGGTCCTCTCGCACTTGCGTGCGCCACCTGAACCGCGGTCTTCCTCTACTGCACCGTCCCTCGGGATTGGATTCGAAGACTCTCCGGGCCGGAGCGTTGATGTCCATGCGCTCTACATGACCCAGCCATCTAAGTCGTTGGACTTTGATTCGATTGACCAGGTCAGTTTCGCTGTACAGCCCGTACAGCTCATGGTTGAATCTTCTCCTCCACTCACCATCTATGCAGACGGGACCAAAAAATCACCCGGAGAATTTTCCTCTCGAAGCATCCTTAAGCTACAAAAAATGTATGCGAAAACTTGTGTTTTCGATTAGGTTTTCATCGAAACCCGATGTTTTGGCGAAAACCGTGTTTTCGGCTTGGTGTGAATACCGTATAAGACGTTCTCATCCTGCCTTGACAAGGTCCAAGCCTCAGCACCATAAATAATAACTGGGATGATAAGCGTCTTATAAAGGGTCACTTTGGTTGCTCGAGAGAGGACTTTATTACTCAATTGCCTTCTGAGTCCAAAGAAGCAGCGATTCGCAAGAGTTATTCTCCGTTTAATTTCAGCGCTGGTGTCGTTGTCTGAACTAATAGCGGTGCCTAGGTAGACAAAATCCTCAACTACCTCTAAGTTATAGCTGCCTATGGAGACGTTTTGTCCAAGACGTCGCCGTTCTATGTCCTTTCTTGAAGACAGCATATACTTCGTCTTGCCCTCATTGACCACTAAACCCATCTTCTTCGCTTCCGTCTCAATGCTCACAAACGCTCTACTAACATCACGCTTTGATCTTCCAACTATATCAATATCATCGGCGTATCCGAGTAATTGGACAGACCTTTGGAAGACTGTGCCCCTGGTCATTGTATATAGATTTACATAGTACTATTATGAAGAGGAACGAACGACGCGACCTCTGGGCAACCGACCCAGCAACGTGTCCTACCTTTAGTGGAGATTAGTGTAGAGTAATTAATAGGGGAAGTACAAAGAAAAAGAATAATAAATATGAATGTCTAGAGAATAACAGAGGATAGAGAAAGCTGTAAAATTGGAATACAATTTGGTGGGAGTTCGAGGGAGTTAGAAAAAAAGACTATTATTGATTTTTTCTTCATTGTCTTTCTTGCAAAGGGGAATTATTTGAATTTTTTTTGCTAGGTAGGTAGGGAATGGGCAATGAAAATTCGTGAAGAAAAAACGATTTTGTTTTGAAATTTTTTAAGCAAAAGGCCCGTATGCACTTCGTCACTTTGCACATAGAAAAATATTTTTAAGATTATTTTAATTTTATTTTTTCTTGAGAATTGAAGTAATTATAAAAGGAATTTCTTAATATTTTATCAATTGTTTTTAATTTTACGTAGTTGTTTATACTTACGTGATATTTTAAAATAAAAAAATATTGCTATGGAAAATTGAAGTGATTTTTTTTTTACTTTAGAACTTTAAAAATTCACGTCAAAGTCTTAATTTACTTAAGAAACATGAAAATCACCTTGAAAATTTAAAATTATTAATTTCTTTTGAAAATTCACGCGGTATTTAAAATTTGTTTATAACTTGAAAATCCAAAAATTCTTAAAATACCCGTAAAATATAAAAACAGTGAGCAATAAAATGACGTGTTTTTGGAAAATTGACGAGAAATTTATAAAATGTTCTAATTCTTTGGAAATGCACCTAGAATAGTAAAATTAAGTAAGTTTTTTTTGAAAACTACGCGTTTTTATAGTTCCTTGTTTTTTTGAAAATTCACTTGAAATTTATAAAATTATGTAATTTCTTGAGAATTAACCTGGAATATTAAAACTACGTGTTTTTTTAAAGTTCGGTGTTTTTTTTTTGGAAAACTCATGTGAAATTTCTCGAAAATTCACAAGAAATTTTAAATTTCTTTGAAAACTACGAAAAATCCACAGGAAAATTAAAAGAAAAAGGTTAAAACTATGGACTATGAATTTTTTTTTTAAATAATTAAAACTTTTGAAATTTCACGTGAAATTTTTGGAATTAAATATGTAGGTACTTAATTTACTAAAAAACTTTTTAAAATTTAAAATTTCATTGAGAACTATCCACGTGAAATTTTTAACTTCATTTGAGTTACAAAAATGCACGTGAAAATAATTTTAAACTTGAAAATTCAGGTTAAATTTTTCGATTTGTTAAAAATACTAAAATTCACGTGGTATCTCAAATTTACTGCAAAAATTTGAAAATTGACGTGATATTTTAAATTTACTGAAAAATGAATACACAAATACGTTTATTTTTAAAAATATGTAGGTATTTAATTTTGTTCAAGAAATTTTTTGTAAAAAAAACTTTTTTTAATTTTACTGATTGAAATTCGCACGGAAAACTTTTTTTAAGCAGTAAAATTAAAAACAAAAAACGGTTGCATAAACTGTTTTTAGTGATTTAAGGTACATCAATTTTATCCTCCTTTTAATTTTCAAATGGTCATTTCTTCAGATTTGAGAAATTAAAAGGATATCATGTACCTATAAAAAAGAAATAAAAAAAGATATCATAAAAATATGACTGTAAAGAAATGACAAAATCAAATACGTATTCAATTCAATTCTATCTATCGATTGCAAGAAAAAAATATAAATGTTTCTGTAAAACATGAAATTTGGCAAGGTACATAGTTCACAAAAACCAAATACGTATAGTAAATTCTATCACAAGCAAGAAAAAAAAAGTTTAAATGTATCTGTAAGACATGAAAATTTGCAATATAGCTCTCATAATATCTCAAATCTCACAAAATCAAATAAAATATACGAAATTATTTGAAAATTGAAAATAATGTAGCTATATCTATACTTCTACATGTATGAACAATGCAAAAAAACCGTATAATAAATCCACAGCCCAATAAATTCTTTTCATTTTCCCCTTGTTGCCTTGACAACATCAACTGGCTCACCTATCTCCCTTACTCTCTCTATTTGTTGTCAGCAACTGTCAAAATGAAAATAATAAATCCTCTCACTTTGACTACCTATTCTATATTCTTGCTGCCTATCATCATTCCGAACTCTCCAATCCTATATTTCGCTACTTCCACGCCACCAAGTGAGGCGACCCAAATAGAAAAAATCGTGTTCCATAGTAGTACTATATAAATTCATATGGTGTTGACGAGTGAGTTTTGCACAATTCTTTCCAGAACGATGTTGAAGAAGTCGCATGACAGTGCATCGCCTTGTCTAAAACCTTTTTTTGACATCAAATGCGTCGGTGAGATCTTGTCAGACCTTGATGGAGCAGCGTGCATTCTCCATCGTCATTCTGCACAAACGGACAAGTTTGGCAGGGATGTCAAAACTAGACATTGCTCTATACAGTTCTTCCCTGTAGATGCTGTCATACGCGGCCTTGAAATCGATGAAGAGGTGGTGGGTATCGATTTGAAGTTCCTGGGTTTTTTCCAAGATCTGCCGTAGTGTGAATATTTGGTCGATGGTGGACTTTCCTGGTCTGAAGCCACACTGATATGGACCTATCAGGTTGTTGACGAACGGCTTCAGACGTTCACATAGTACGGCAGAAAGGATCTTGTATGCGATGTTCAGGAGACTGATGCCTCTATAGTTAGCGCAGTTCAGAGAGTATCCTTTCTTGAGGATTGGGCAAACAATGCTGAGATTCCATTTATCGGGCATGCTTTCTTCCGACCATATTTTGCAGATGAGTTGGTGCATACTCCTTATCAAGTCATCGCCTGCTGCTTTGAACAGTTCGGCAGTGAGGCCGTCAGTCCCAGCAGCTTTGTTGGACTTAAGATTGGATATAGCTATCCTCACTTCGTCGAGGTAGGGTAGGCGGAATTGTTGGTCTGCGTCGCCTAGGTCGAATGGTGCTATTTATTTATGTGGAATAAATTACATAAATTCGTATATGTAAAAAATGTTCCTATAAATTATAGTTATGCAGTGCTTACGTCAAAAAAAGTACTAAAGTACCATTTTCCATTCGCTGTCATTATCAAATCAGCTGTTTGTTGTTAAAGTATTAAAAAAATAAGAAATAATAAATAATGGAATCGTTGAAAGCTAAACGAATGCAGCCAATTCGGATTCATCCGATAAAGTAAGTAATATCAGCAGAACAAATTTTTGAATATAATTAATATGATTTTTAGACAAAAAATTGAGAGCGATATTTCACTTTACTGTGTTTATGCAGGTGTGAGAATAATTTTTGAAGAAACAAAAACAAGATCGCCATATACGTAGCAGGTAACTTTCACAAAACTTTTGGTGCCCAGAGCTTGGAAAACATTTGGAAAACCATTTTTAGAATTTGGAAAACCGTGGTTAAGTAGTTATTTTATTAACAATTAAAGTTTTGGCGTATAGTTAGCAGGCATGAAAACAAAAGTGGACTTTTTTTGGTACCAATCGATCAGGAATGGCTTCAACAAATTTGAAAAACCATTTTAAGATTTTGGAAAACCTTTGTTAAGTCAATAATTAACAAAATATATTAATTAATTAATAAGTAAGGATTTCGTAACGTAACGTGGTTAAAATTGACTGACAGACCTCAAAACTAACATAATTATGTAAACCTTTATTTGTTCCAATTTTCACTGTCAAATTTATGACAACATATATTTATTTTTCATTACAATATATTCCTGCAGAGATTCTAGGCTCCCGAATTCTACTATTAAGTTTTGAAGTCATTTAAATAATGAATTGGTAACCTCATTTGATTTTATCTGCTTTTTCAGGTGAATTAAAATCATTTCGTACAACTCATGGTGGGCGTCAATCTCGAGACGCAATAAAGCAATGTATTATTTAAAATTAACATTACCAGGATCTCGAAAACTTTTTTGTGGTGTAATCTTAACGTTTAAAAAAAAATATTAATCATTAATATAACTATTTTTTGGTAGATTAACTACGCGAAAAAATATTTATGCATGTATTATTATGAAAGTGAGCTCGGGCGTTGGCTATTTGGACTGACTGTCTTATAATCTCTAATCTCTAAAATATCGTTCACCATTGTCAACAAAAGTGGAAGACCATTGGCACTATCTGCTGCGACTCGAATGGGTGTATTTGGACTAAATCCTAAAGGCTATAAGATAATATAGTCGAAGTGGTGATTGTGCATTGAGACTTACAGCTGCACACTATGCCCAAACTCAGGGATGCGTTAAGTAGTTAGACCCTTTTTAGCAGTAGTGATGATTTGATCTATGGAAGGGATGACCTGGACCTACTCTATTGTTAGAACAACCAACCAGATATGCTGACCCATTAACGGATGCTTAGAATAAGACTAACTAAAAATTTTCTTCGAAAAGATAATTTCAAAGCTGTAGGAAGATTCAGCAAGATTCATTTTATATTCACCAATCAAGGAGCAAGACAATATCCAGTCTTATTTAAAAACGCAACATCCAAACTTGTTTTTTTTTGTATGGGTTTTGACAGCAAATTATGAAAATTTGTCGAAAAAAAACTCACGTTACCAAACACACCTAAGGACTTTTATTTTATTTTATGTCAAAATTTCATCCATTTCAAAAAAATAATAGATGTTCATGGAGAATTGGAGATAAATGAATATGCAGTAGGTATACCTAGGTACCTATAATTTTTTTTTTTGATAGTACTTTAGATAGATAAATGTACAGAGAGATAGATAGATAGATGGAAAAAGATAGTTATGTTAGGTTTTAGGTAATAGGTAGTCTAATGGTGAAATGGGTGGCAATAAATGCTGCGCGTGAACTCTCTTGACCTAATTGCTGATGGTTTTCTTGATGGAATGGCAATAAATAGCTTGCTTATAGCTTATAAAATAATCGTTTTCGTCGTCTAATTATGGAGAGAAACATTTTGTAATGCCAATAACTGTTATTAATGAACTTAAAAGTAAAAGATTTTACCGAGTTCTTCGTTATATTCAATAGCCAAATCATAGAGAAAAGACTTACCTAGAGAACCGATTGGGGCATATTCATATTCAAACTCATAGAGAAATAACTAAAGTATTTCCTCTATGGAAGAGACAAAGAAACAACTTGTCAGATGACTATAAATATGCCCCATTGTGTTATGAATGAGCTTTGTATATGAAAACTATAGTACTATCATGGCGAGTTTTTTTTAGGGTTGCAGAGGTCCTGGTGGTGGCGCTGCAAAATGTGAGGTGTAAAATTCGATTTGGGGAGCCTTAAAGCGTCGAAAATTGGTGGTAGGGGCAAGAGTAGACTATTTTTTGGATTATTGCATCCAAAAAATAATAATAAATATCATTTAAAACCTCCATAAGCTCTCCGCAAAAAAAAAAGAGTAAGGGTTGCATAGGTAAATTAGATGTCGCCCCATTCGACTTCCACCATGATAGTACTATAGTTTTCATATACAAAGGAATGAGTACAAGATTACTTCACTTCTACGTCAATGGTGACAAAGCAAGAAAACCAAATGTCAAAATCGAAAAAAAGTCATTGAAGAGATTCTTGCGAGATTAATTTGATGATAAATCATGCTTTTCATTGTAAAAATAAGAAAAAATTTACAGGAAAATTTTTGTATTGATATTTAATGTTGTTTTAAGACAAATCGTCAAAAATGAAGAAATAAAAGTAATTAAACCTTTTGACTTTGCTCTGCCAGCGAATGAGATCGATTCGAATTCGAACGAAACTTTCAACTTGATGAATATTTTCCTTTGTATATGAAAACTATAGTACTATCATGGTGTAAGTCGAATGGGGCGACGTCTAGGGTATGTCTGCAACCCTTACTCTTTTTTTTTTGCGAAGAGCTTATGGAGGGTTTAATCGATATTTATTGATATTTTTTGGACTTTTCTTGCGAGTTTAATTTGATGATAAATCATGCTTTTCATTGTAAAAATAAGAAAAAATTTACAGGAAAATTTTTGTATTGATATTTAATGTTGTTTTAAGACAAATCGTCAAAAATGAAGAAATAAAAGCTTTGTATATGAAAACTATAGTACTATCATGGCGAGTTTTTTTAGGGTTGCAGAGGTCCTGGTGGTGGCGCTGCAAAATGTGAGCTGTAAAATTCGATTTGGGGAGTCTTTAAGCGTCGAAAATTGGTGGTAGGGGCAAGAGGAGACTATTTTTTGGATTATTGCATCCAAAAAATAATAATAAATATCATTTAAAACCTCCATAAGCTCTCCGCAAAAAAAAAAGAGTAAGGGTTGCATAGGTAAATTAGATGTCGCCCCATTCGACTTCCACCATGATAGTACTATAGTTTTCATATACAAAGATAAAAGTAATTAAACATTTTGACTTTGCTCTGCCAGCGAATGAGATCGATTCGAATTCGAACGAAACTTTCAACTTGATGAATATTTTCCTTTGTATATGAAAACTATAGTACTATCATGGTGGAAGTCAAATGGGGCGACATCTAGGGTATGCCTGCAACCCTTACTCTTTTTTTTTTGCGGAGAGCTTATGGAGGTTTTAATCGATATTTATTGATATTTTTTGGATGCAATAATCCAAAAAATAGTCTCCTCTTGCCCCTACCACCAATTTCCGACGCTTAAAGACTCCCAAAATCGAATTTTACACCTCAAATTTTGCAGCGCCACCCATTGTATATAGAAACTATAGTACTACTATGGAACACGATTTTATGTTACCTTTCCCTCTCTTTTGGTGGCGCTGGTGTTGCCTAAAAAGTAGATTGGAGAGATCGAAATGAAGGTGGGCAGAAGGAATATAAAATAATTTATAGAGTGAGAGGAATAATTATTTTGATTCTGACAGTTGCTGACAACAATTAGGCAGGGTAAGGGAGATAGGTGAGCCAGCTGATGGGTGTTATGGCAACAAGGGGAAAATGAAAAGAATTCTATAGGCTGTGGATTTATTCAACGGTTTTTTTTTGCATAAGACGATTTTTGCTATATGTAGAAGTATAGATATATGTAGCTGTATTATTTTCAATTTTCAAATAATTTCGTGTATTTTATTTGATTTTGTGGGATTTGAGATATTATGAGAGCTATGTTGCAAATTTTCATGTCTTACAGATACATTTAAAGTTTTTTTTTCTTACTTGTGGTAGAATTTACTATACGTATTTGGTTTTTGTGAACTATGTACGTTACGAATTTTCATGTTTTACAGAAAAATTATATTTTTTTTCTTGCAAGTGATAGATAGAATTGAATTGAATACGTATTTGATTTTTGTCATTTGTTTACAGTCATATTTTTATGATATCTTTTTTTATTTCTTTTTTATAGGTACATGATATCCTTTTAATTTCTCAAATCTGAAGCAATGACCATTTGAAAATTAAAAGGAAGATAAAATTGATGTACCTAAAATCACTAAAAATAGTTTATGCAACCGTTTTTTGTTTTTAATATTACTGCTTAAAAAAAGGTTTCCGTGCGAATTTCAATCAGTAAAATTAAAAAAAGTTTTTTTTACAAAAAATTTCTTGAACAAAATCAAATACATATTTTTAAAAATAAACGTATTTGTGTATTCATTTTTCAGTAAATTTAAAATATCACGTCAATTTTCAAAATTTTTAAGTAAATTTGAGATACCACGTGAATTTTAGTATTTTTAACAAATCGAAAAATTTAACCTGAATTTTCACGTTTAAATAATTTTCACGTGAATTTTTGTAACGCAAATGAAGTTAAAAATTTCACGTGGATAGTTCTCAATGAAATTTTAAATTTTAAAAAGTTTTTTAGTAAATTAAGTACCTACATATTTAATTCCAAAAATTTCACGTAAAATTTCAAAAGTTTTAATTATTTAAAAAATTTCATAGTTCATAGTTTTAACCTTTTTTTTAATTTTCCTGTGGATTTTTCGTAGTTCTCCAAGAAATTTAAAATTTCTTGTGAATTTTCGAGAAATTTCACGTGAGTTTAAAAAACAAACACCGTACTTTAAAAAAAACACGTAGTTTTAATATTTCAGGTTAATTCTCAAGAAATTACATAATTTTATAAATTTCAAGTGAATTTTCAAAAAACAAACACGGAACTTTAAAAAACTTACTTAATTTTACTATTCTAGGTGTATTTCCAAAGAATTAGAACATTTTATAAATTTCTCGTCAATTTTCCAAAAACACGTCATTTTAGTGTTCACTGTTTTTATATTTTACGGGTATTTTAAGAATTCTTGGATTTTCAAGTCCTAAACAAATTTTAAATACCACGTGAATTTTCAAACGAAATTAATAATTTTAAATTTTCAAGGTGATTTTCATGTTTCTTAAGTAAATTAAGACTTTGACGTGAGTTTTTAAAGTTCTTAAGTAAATTCAAAATTTCACGTTAATTCATTAATTTTAAAAATTAAGGTAAATTTTAAACATCTTCAATAACTCACGTTTCAATTTGAAAATATTACTTGAATTTTCAAATACCTAACTGAAAAAAAATTTAAAATTTACTTCAATTTTCCATAGCAATATTTTTTTATATCGACTTTCAATAATTTTAAAATATCACGTAAGTATAAACAACTACGTAAAATTAAAAAACAATTTATAAAATATTAAGAAATTCCTTTCATAATTACTTCAATTCTCAAGAAAAAATAAAATTAAAATAATCTTAAAAATATTTTTCTATGTGCAAAGTGACGAAGTGCATACGGGCCTTTTGCTTAAAAAATTTCAAAACAAAATCGTTTTTTCTTCACGAATTTTCATTGCCCATTCCTTACCTACCTAGCAAAAAAAATTCAAATAATTCCCCTTTGCAAAAAAGAAATGAAGAAAAAAGTCGTTTTTCCTAACTCCCTCCAACTCCCATAAATTTCCATTCCAATTTTATACATCGTTCTCTATCTTCTGTTATTTCCTCAACACTCATATTTATTATTCTTATAAATTTTTTTTTTACATAGTGCATTCAAATTGTCATTTGTCATCGATTACTTCAGCTTACGTGTTTCAAATCGATCGAGAACTTACTAAATAATCCATCAGAAAAATTTTCCTGATCCATTTTCCTGTCCGCTATAACTCGCCCCTAACATAGTTATATTAGAATTATAAAAAAACTTAATAAGTAATTATCACATTAATTTTTAGGTATTTGTTCTCTATACTTTTGTATGTATGTAGATCATTATTAGGAATCCAATCTTCTAAGTCGAGCTCAGTGTCTCTTAAAACAACAGCAGAAAGCATTGCATCGCAAGTATCAACTTTTAATTTATTAGTAAGTTTATTTTTCATAAGAGAAAGTGTTGAAAATATTCTCTCAGCGCATGCACTGCTATGCGGCAAAGTAAAATTTTTTTTACAAATTCGTATAAATTTGAATAAACTAATTCATTTTCCCTACCTTGAACCAGAACAATTCGATATTTTTAATTTTAAAAATTTCTTCAAAATTGGAGTCATTGGGGCATATTCATAGTCGTCTGACAAGTTGTTTCTTTGTTTCTTCTAAGCTAACCTGGAGTTTATGTTATTCATAGACAATTTGGACCCGGGTCCAAAAGATAAACTGGAGCTCAACTTTAAAAACGGCTGACTCTTTGACTAAGTTGTTTTTTTCTATCTGTCAAAAAATGTATTGAATTTCAATGGATTGACGGGCAATACTACTAAAATTGTAGTAGATTTCTGTTTTTTACTAAACAGAGCTGCAAAATTCTCTATGAATAGAAGCTGTTTCTAACCTGTGTGTTAACTTTAGGCTCGAGGCCAGTTGGACTCGGTTCTAAAATTTGACTATGAATATGCCCCATTAGCTTTTAACTCGAAAGCTTTATATTCATCAATTAATTTCTCGGGATTAGGTACCAAATTTTCAAATTCTGATACGAAATCAAAATAGTTTAATTTAATTGGGGCATATTCATAGTCGTCTGACAAGTTGTTTCTTTGTCTCTTCTAAGCTAACCTGGAGTTTATGTTATTCATAGACAATTTGGACCCGGGTCCAAAAGATAAACTGGAGCTCAACTTTAAAAACGGCTGACTCTTTGACTAAGTTGTTTTTTTTTTTCTATCTGTCAAAAAATGTATTGAATTTCAATGGACTGACGGGCAGTACTACTAACATTGTAGTAGATTTCTGTTTTTTACTAAACAGAGCTGCAAAATTCTCTATGAATAGCAGCTGTTTCTAACCTGTGTGTTAACTTTAGACTCGAGGCCAGTTGGACTCGGTTCTAAAATTTGACTATGAATATGCCCCATTGTGTTTGTGTCAAAAAGTGTCCCAAATTTCTAAAAGGAGCCCAAAATCGATTATTTTTGAAAAGAGGTGTCCTGGTGTCCGGAGAGAAAAAAGGTGTCAAATTGACACTAAAGTGTCTTGAAGGTAACCCTGATCATAACATTCCAATGATCCAACAAGAATAAGAATTTCAAGATTTCTAGTCAGAATCCACTTAGTCAAAAATCATAAAAAAAACCAAAAACCTAACTTAGTTATTTAAACAAAGTACTAGTTTTCTAGTTTGGTGTTCTTAACAATTTATTGAATACGTTTTAATAAAAATAAAGAAGTGTTTAAAAGTTACTATCAGTCAGCAAAAACAACGATATTTAAAGTTGAACTTCGCTGTCAAATTGTCTCCCATAATTTAAGAATGAGTGGATTCCTAAGTGTAACCATTGCAAAACGACATTAGAAAGTCAATATAGTTCAGCGGGTTTTATTGTCATTTTGTCAGCTTGGTCAGCATCAGCAGATAGCAGATACAAAATACAAGTCTTGGTAATTTTCCGGTTGTTAAAGCTGCTGATTTTTCACTAGGCCATTCGTGTTGGCCATGAAGGTAAAAATCATATTTTTTAAATCTCTTTATTGCTATGCCGCTGTTGTTTTTTCTCAGTATAGTAGTCTATGGTTTCGTATTTGTTTTCCAAATGCATGCCAAAAACATCAGGAAGCTTGTAGAACATTCACAAAGTACAAGCTGGCATTAATACCTACTTTTAAATATTTTATTTAAAAGTTTTTTTTTTAAATTGTAGAATATCATAATAATATGTGCGTGCTTGGTGGAATATATACAGGGCTTTTATGTCCCTGGAGTAGCTCCAGTCGAATTCATAAAAGGACAAAAAATCGATGTGAAGGCAGTGAAGATGACGAGTAGTCGAACTCAACTTCCCTACCAATACTATTCACTACAGTTTTGTCTTCCTAAAAATGGAACTTTAATTTACAAATCCGAAAATCTTGGCGAAGTCCTTCGAGGTGATCGAATTGTCAATACTGCGTATGAAGTGCGAATGGCTGAAAATGTAAATTGTAAACTTCTTTGCAACAAAAAAGACCAACCAATGAATTGGGATAAATATCAATCAGCAAAAGTTTCCGAACGTATACAACATGAATATTTTGTGCATTTGTATGAAATTTAAGGCCTGTTTTGTATTTTATATTAAAAAAAATATACATTTCAGACTAGTCGACAACCTCCCTGTGGCGACGAGAATCATGAATCCAACCACAGGTGATATCACTTTCGAGCACGGCTATCGTCTTGGTCAGGTCGAAGGTAACAACATTTACATCAACAATCATTTAAAATTTATTCTCTCATACCATATGCATACGAAGTAAGTTTAGTTGAAAATGTATGTATATTTTTTTTATTTTAATGCAAATAAGTTCTTTTTCAGAAATAAATACAGAGTAGTTGGATTTGAAGTTGAGACAGCTTCCCTTTCATATAAGGATGTACAATTTGAAGGAGATACTTGCAATTTCCCAGATACGCGTCGACAGCAACAAGTATGTACAAAACGTAATGGATATTAATTGCATGTTTAATTTTGATCATTCGCATTTCACGTTATACTGCCTTTGTCTGTCAGTTTGATTTCGAAAAGTTTATCCGATTGTTTTTGTTGTTTTAAGAAACTATCCTCTGAAAAACAAATTTGTGAAATAAGTAGCCGTAGCATTCTGTGGTTAAAGCCTGAAAACACGACTAAGTGATTGCACCAATAGGTCCATTCTGTATTTTTGTAGTATTTTTCATAACTGAGCACTGCTTTCTTAAAATATAAGGTTCTTTCTCGATCGATACGGGTTCAAAACGCGTTCGCACTTGCTAGTTATCATTTTGTTTCGATTCAGTAAAGATTCTGATCCTTTCAAGTTTTGTGGCGTTTGTCTTAATCTTTAGATGTTTCAGCTGCGCATTTCTGATTGATCTTCTAATGATTAATTTATTTCTTTTGACATTTGTATTCTTCTAGCGCTCATAAGTTTAATAGACTCATAACTCAAAAATCTTGCCTCATGAATAGGGATTTCGTTATAACCTAGTGAGCTATAACCGTTTTTGAAGTAAAATTTGAATTTTAGCCTAGCAAAAACGTCCCGGAGTTCTGTGAAGTTGACATCATCATCAAAGAAAAAAAAATAGTGAAAAAAGTGTTTTATACACATGCAGATAAATTCAATGTGTGACCTTTTAATATATCCTTTAAAATGTAGTTATTGATATAAATTCATGGAGTAATATTATAAATAAAAACAAAAGAATTCGTGTTTTCAGTTGAACAATTTGGAAAAGAATATACATTTATTTGAAACAGAATTCAAAGCTAATAATTTTTTAGAAAAACAAAATATAATTCTAAGTGCCTAAAAGAGCAAAGTGTTTCTTTTAACACCCCCACTGAATTAGATTTTGCCAAAGCGTAATCCGAGTGCAGTAACACAAGCAATGTGCTTCGGGGCTGGTAGAGCCTTGGCCATCGCACCAGCTGCCATGTCTTTTGTACTAACATGTTTTAAAATTATTTTGCCTTCATCGATTTTTTCTCTTATAAAATTGTGTTTAACATCAATGTGTTTGGTTCTGTCATGATAAGAACTGGTAAGAGCCAAACTAATAGCACTTTGATTGTCACGCCTGATTGTTGTCGAGTGTGGTGAATTTGGAATGAGTTCTTTCTGCAACATTTTGAACCAAGCTGCTTCAGTGGTTGAGATGGCAACAGTTGGCTGTTTCTTCGAATTCCAATAAATGGCACCTTTATTAAGCAGGAAAGTATAGCCGGTAACAGAACGTCTTTCATCAGTATCACTTGCCCAGTCAGCATCGCAAAACGCAGATACATTGTTATCACCACTGGAATAAACTAGTTTCATGTCGGCTGCTCCATTAAGATACCGTAGAATATGTTTAACTGCCGTCCAGTGTGGTTTCCCAGGATTTTGATTGTATCGGCTGACCGTACTCACAGCAAAGCTGATATCAGGACGTGAAACTTGAGCCGCAAACATTATACTACCAACAGCTTGTTGGTAAGGCACATCACTCATTTTATCGCGCTCAGTTTCGCTTTGCGGACACATCTCTTTCGTCAGTTTTTGATTAGGATCTAAGGGCGTCTTCACTGGATTACAATCAATCATATTGAAACGGTTCAGAATTTCATTAACGTATTGTTCTTCATTTAATGACATAATTCCTTTCTTGCGATCTCTTTTTATTTGAATGTCCAAAACAAAACGTGCTTCACCGATGTCCTTCATTTTAAAATTCGATTTCAAGTTGTTCTTAAGTTCCAACTTCTGATTTATGTCATTTGATAAAATAAGTAGATCATCTACATACATAAACTGCTACGTATAGCATTTTATCTCCAGATATTTTAAAATATACGCAAGGATCAACTTTCGATTTTGACAGATCAAACTTCAGCAGGGCTCCATCTAATTTGTTGTTCCAGATGCGACTGGCTTGCTTCTGGCCATACAGGGATTTTTTCAGCATGCACACCTTTGAACTATTGTCATTAAAGCCCTCTGGTTGCAACATAAAAATCTCTTCGCTCATTTCGCCCTGAAGAAATGCACTCACTGCGTCCATCTGATCGATATCC
This sequence comes from Syrphus vitripennis, assembly GCA_958431115.1. Classification (NCBI taxonomy): domain Eukaryota; kingdom Metazoa; phylum Arthropoda; class Insecta; order Diptera; family Syrphidae; genus Syrphus; species Syrphus vitripennis. The sequence goes on along the minus strand of OY288109.1, from coordinate 68,538,404 downwards.
AGGTCATATTTTGCGGCCATTGCAAGTAAAAATCGGATAGACGTATATCGCAGTACAGGGGAGTAAGTTTCCTCGTAATCGATTCCATGTTTTTGCGCACAACCTTTGATAACAAGGCGAGCTTTGAATCGGGAAATCTTGCCTGTAGCATCCTTCTTGGTTTTGAAAACCCACTTGCAATCGATAGGCCTCTTCTTGAGCGGAATGTCGGTCAACACCCAAGTCTGATTTTCAATCATTGAGTCGTATTCTTCTTTCATTGCTGCTTTCCAAAATTTCGCATCGCTTCGGTTCAACGCCTCTTGTACTGTTAATGGATCATAAAGTTCAGTTGTCTTAGCTTGACAGACAAAATTATCCATTCGGACAGGTTTCGGTATACGATGAGAGGGTCTTGGTTCAGCAATACTGACTTCGGAAATTGGTATCGATGGAATGTAACTGACATCACTCCCTAAACTTTCATCGATTTCTTCTTCTTCAGAGTAGAATGTTTCAGCTGTTGTATCGCAGGCAACTGAATTGGTATCTGAGGTTTCTTTCGCATCTATATCACCAACATCAACAGCTAATTCGCTAACATCAACATCTAATTCGCCACGTTCTCATCTAGTTCACCAATATCCACATCTAATTCATCAACATTCTCCACTGAATTCGATTAATTTGGATATATATAGAAATAAATAGTATTATTTGCATCGATTACCTTCTTTTTGTCCAGTCGACAGTTCTCGAAAAATATCACATCTCGACTAATGATAATTTCATTTTTATCGGGTTGATATAAACGATATCCTTTAGTATCTTCGCAGTAGCCCAAGAAGACGCAATATTTCGACTTCGGATCGAACTTTTTTCTATAATGTTTCGGAACGTGTACCATTGCCTTGCATCCAAATACACGAAGGCGACTAAGGTCAGGAACTTTTCCAGAAAATGTATGTTGGGGAGTTAAACCAGATGTTGATTGACTAGGTGACCTGTTGATGACATACACAGTTGTAGATACAGTTTCCGCCCAAAATCTCTTGTCAAGTCCAGCATCAAACAACATGCAGCGTGCTCTCGATGATCGTTCGGTTGGTTCTCTCTGCCAAACCATTCTGTTGTGGCGTATATGGTGTAGTCGTTTGATGTCGAATTCCATTTTGCTTCAGCAACTCGTCAAAGGATCTGTTACAAAATTCAGTGCCGTTGTCAATTCGTAGGATCTTGATTTTCTTGTTGACTTGTCTTTCGCTCAAATTCTTGAATTCGACAAACCTTTGAAAAGCTTCAGACTTTGCTTTCAAAAAATAGACAAATACTTTTCTGCTGAAGTCATCCATAAGAACCAGTATATACCGTGCACCACCACGAGAAACGACACGTTCCACACGTCGGCCCCCAAGCGATCATACCACTTACTTATTTTTTGGTTCCTGTTTCTGTTTATATACAAGGGCTATCTCAAACTACCACACCACAAAGCTGTGTGGAACGTGCTGATGAGAGTACTATAGATTTCATATGCAAAGCACATGCCACAGATGACTTGAAATTTTCCATACAAAATGTATGGAGTTTTTTAGTGTTTTAAAAAAGCTGATGGATACAATTTAAACTTGACACAGGCCTAAATATAAGCTTTTCAAATTACTTAACTTAATTAGCTTTTCAACAGTTATTTATAAAAACGAGACACATCATAACGTTTTTGAAGTTCTCTGTTTCTTCCGGGAATTCTTTGTTTTTTTTCATATTCAGAACCATTTTCCTCTTAATAGTAGGGGAGCCCATGGTGCTAAATCGGGATTTACTCGAGCGTCATTGAGACCTACTGGATTGCGAAGCGTAGATTATAGGAAGAAAAAAATGTTCTATGTATATACACTTTTATCAGTGGGGGGAGCGGCTATAAATTTTTAAAAATGTAAAAAAAAACTATTGCACGGATATACTCGAGCGCGTCAGATATTGATAGCATCCATGATTTTCGTATTTTTGAACATGTATGAATGTTAATCTGACTGTTTCCATGGTGGGGGTGGTCGTACGTAAGGGTTGAAAATGAAAAAAAAAATAATGTAATCGAGCGCGTCAGATTTTCTGAGGGGGTGTTAAGTGAATCTTAAAAAAAGCTCTTACATAATAATCTGACGATTTGGATGTGACCCAAACTTGCGGCCATTATTTGAATGTGCAAAAAAAAATCGCCATTTTGAAATACTCGAGCGCGTCAGATTAAGATATATACGGTTCATCTATATACCCTAAACGTACTGTCTCATAATCTGACGATTATCTTAAGGGATTCGCCTAATCTGACAATTGGAAAATTTTTTTTTTGAACTTAACAAAAATAATTTTCAATTTTCTCGAAAACTAGAAGACATAAAATAATCTAGTTTTCAGTTTTTGATAAGGAATCAATAAGAGCACCGAATTCTATAAAAAAATTTATATTAAATCTTATGGTTTTGAGAAATTACACTTCAAACTTTTTTTTTGTGTTTTTTTCTCGAATTTTGTGTTTGAAACTAATTTTTTCGAAAACTGTGCATACATTTTGCCTGATTTAAAAAGTGTCTTATAGTACTAAATACTGGCTGTAAAAAACAATATTAAACTTAACTGTAAGTATTACCGTTATTTTTTAATGATTTTTTTTTTACTTTTAGTGCACTTTTCATAAAATTGCCCCTCCCGCCCAAACGGGGCAAGATAGACCCCCCTCCTATAGTAAAAAATGCTTGTTTTGGACCCCTCTACAAAAAACCGTTATCAATTTTCGGCGCCCAAGTTATCGTACTCTCCCCCATTTTTGTAATGTTTCTAGTATAAATTTAACAGTTTTTTGTAAATTTGTTTCACCACAAAATACACACTTTTTGTTTATGTCACTCATAGTCAATTTTTTATTAATTTTAATTTACTAGTTTATATTGAAATCACAAAATAAATTAAGGCCTTGTGAACAATACTATCTAGGCGGTCAGCTGTCATGGCGTCATCCCTACTACACAGAAACCAGAGTAGGGACGGAGTGAGAGAGTCATAGATAGAGAAGAAGTGAGAAAAGAATAGAAACGCGGGGACGGGAATACAGACATCACATAGCTGCACTTTTGTATAGAAAAACTATAGTACTATCATGGTGGAAGTCGAATGGGGCGACATCTAAAGTGTGCCGGCAACCCTTACTCAATTTTTTTTGAGCAGAGCTTGTGGAGGCTTTAATCGATATTTATTGATATTTTTTGGATGCAATAATCCAAATAATAGTCTCCTCTTGCTCCTACGAACAATTTCCGATGCTTAAAGACTCCCAAATTTTAAACCTAAAATTTTGAAGCGCCACCACACAGGTCTCGGCAACATGAAAAAAAACTCGCCATGATAATACTATAGTTTTTATATACAAAGGTTGCACGCATTAAACTTTATCGATTGGTTTTTCTTACTTCGGCTTATGGAAATCGTCAGATTATATATTTTTCGTGAACGTTGAATTATTTCCTTTAAAATAAAAAAAAAAGTAGCCACGCTCGAAAAAGTCGAGATGTCGTTTTTTTTTTACATGTTTGTAACCCACCTACTTCTTAACGTCAATCAAAAATTGTCAGATTAGTGGAATATACACTTTTTAGCACGTAATTAACTCACCCTACCTTAATCTGACGCGCTCGAGAATTTCCGATGATCAATTTTTTTTTACTAATCTGATCCTTTATCCTTGACGGGCGGCCACATATACGGGGCTAATATTTGGTGGAGGTATTTAGCCGGGTACAAGGTACCTCCCTGTATGTTAATCTGCCGCGCTTCAGTAACACCCGAAATCCCCTCTTGGGCTCCCCTACTATAATGTCATCAGGAACATTTTCATCGAAAAATGCCATTGCTGCCGTTTCAGGACTTAGACAACTTTTTTTTCTAAAAATATAGACATTTTTATCAGTCCGGAATCTATAATGTCGTTTTCAATTGGCAATCTGGAGGCAGAAAAAAGCATTCTGAATGCTTTCAATTGGGCAAAAGTGACAGTTCTGATTCTAAAAAAAAGAGAATTTCTCTTCTGGATTTGAAATCAGAAGCAAAAACAGAATGTTTGTTCTATTTTTTAATTAGTTTAAGCAGGCTTTTTTGGTCAATTTGTTTTTAAATGCAAATAAAAAAAGCTTATTTCATCTTTTCCCAACGTTTCGTCGCTATCCACGACTTCTTCAGGGGTTTATCTAGATTATTTTATTTGTATTTATTTAATAATTTTACATTTGGATAATTTTTATAAAGACTTACTGATTTTTTGAATTTGAATGAAAATGGAAACAGAACAAAACAAAATAAATTAACACTAAAATAATTTAACATAAAAAAGACTTATTACTTTACGGAACAAACAAAAATTATCACAGTAGTGTTTCAGGTACTTATTGAATTGCCAAAGCATAGCTCACGATCGTATTGTCTCTATCCTCTTGTGTATTCATTGTTTTTGTAATTTTTTGTTGAATTCGTAGACTCTCAAGAGTAAATCTCGCGTTCATTCTCTTTTCCTTGTCCAGTACTCTAACATCGTCAAAGTTGGCTCTGTGTCCGCTGTCAAGTATATGTTGTGAGAGACCCGTTGATTCTTTCCCTTTTTTAATGTCTGATATGTACCAAACTTAACTGACAGCAGGAGCTTACACCATCAAACAAAAGAGTGCATCGTATACTAAGATCAATGTTCACCAACACCAAAGCTCCAGTAGACAAAGAACAACAATACAATGTCGTCTATGAAATCGGCTGCGATGGAAAAGAGGGGGAAGCGTGCAATTTGGTATATATTGGAACAACGAAAAGACTGCTAGGTATAAGAATGACAGAGCATAAAGCAGACATTAAAAAAGGGAAAGAATCAACGGGTCTCTCACAACATATACTTGACAGCGGACACAGAGCCAACTTTGACGATGTAAGAGTACTGGACAAGGAAAAGAGAATGAACGCGAGATTTACTCTTGAGAGTCTACGAATTCAACAAAAAATTACAAAAACAATGAATACACAAGAGGATAGAGACAATACGATCGTGAGCTATGCTTTGGCAATTCAATAAGTACCTGAAACACTACTGTGATAATTTTTGTTTGTTCCGTAAAGTAATAAGTCTTTTTTATGTTAAATTATTTTAGTGTTAATTTATTTTGTTTTGTTCTGTTTCCATTTTCATTCAAATTCAAAAAATCAGTAAGTCTTTATAAAAATTATCCAAATGTAAAATTATTAAATAAATACAAATAAAATAATCTAGATAAACCCCTAAAGAAGTCGTGGATAGCGACGAAATGTTGGGAAAAGATGAAATAAACTTGTTTTATTTGCATTCAAAAACAAATTGACCAAAAGCCTGCTTAAACTAATTAAAAATATAATAAAAAATAATTGGTCACATAATATAATCCTTAATGTTTGTTCGTTGAACTTTACCCAGGGTTGACCCAGGTTTTCTTGACAACCCCAAAAGTTGTCAAAAAAAACTTGGGTTTTTCAATTCTCAAAAAACACTTCAGTGTTGTCAATTGTTTCTTTTACATTCAAACCAGAAATTTATATTCTGTGCTGTAATAGTTTAAATTGAAATTTGTACGGATCCACCCGTTGCACAGTCGACAACATCAAATGATTTCATTTCTACTTCTATTATTGTTGTATTAAATTTATTTTTTCGATTTATTTATACTTAAATAATAAACAATACCTGCAACACGTAAATCCACAGCAAAACAAATGCTTCAAACTCGTGTCACTTTGAAAATGTATCCTTTACCTCAACTCGCCCCAGCAAAAAACCTAGTTCTACTTCAGGGCGAGTTCAGGGCGACCCCAGGTCTCAAAAAACACAGAATTTCAATGTCAGGGTGAGTTCAGGTTTTTCAAAAAAGGCTTTAGGGGGACCCCAGGGTGACTTCAGGGCTCAACGAACAAACCTAGAATTACTCACACATTCAAAGATTTAAATGTCAAACTTGATAAATGTCATATTTTTTAATTTACAAATTGTGCGAACTGTGAAGTGATTGCTTGAAATACTAATAAAGTCACACCAAACTTCAAATTTTTTAGAATCGAAAAAAAAATATTCAATTGGAATTCCGAATCTAAAACCAATTCCGGTTTGCCAATTGGAAACGACATAAGATTTTTCGTATTGCCTGTCAATTCTTCGGTAAAGAGCCGTCTAATTGGCATTTGGATGAAAACTACCAATGATAATGTTTAATTGGTTAAAAATATGAGGGTTGTCAACGATGTATCAAACTGAAAGAGATTTATGTCGTTTTCAATTGGCAATCTGGAAGTAGAAAAAAGCATTCTGAATGCGTTCAATTGGGCAAAAGTGACAGTTCTGATTCTAAAAAAAAGAGAATTTCTCTTCTGGATTTGAAATCAGAAGCAAAAACAGAATCACTCACATATTCAAAGATTTAATGTCACGCTTGATAATTGTCATATTTTTTTAAATTTACAACTGTGAAGTGATTGCTTGAAATACTAATACTTTCACACCAAACATCAAATTTTTCAGAATCGAAAAAAACTGTTCAATTGGGATTCCGAATCTAAAACCAATTCCGGATTGCCAATTGAAAACGACATTAATGCCTCTTTCAGTTTGATACATCGATTCCAGAAAATAATCAGACTTAACTAAAGATGAAGAGCAAAAACAATACATTATTATTTAAGTTCTCGACTAATATAAAAAAAATTCCAGATAGGTATACACAAAAACACACTGCCCCAATGAATCAAAAGTGTAAGTTTGTTATTGAAATATGCTTTTAATTTCTTACTTTTACGCATTAAATAATATTCCATTTTGTTTTTTTTTTCTCAAATTTATAAATAACTTGTCAAGTAAAATAAAGAACACCTTATTGACCACAAACGATTAAAAACAAAACAAAAATTAAATAAAAACAAAAACAATTTTTTGTTTAAGTTCAATTTCTTTAAAATCGTTGCTGGATTTTCCATTAAATACAATTGTTTTTTAAAGACTTTAATTAAATTATAAATAGCTGTTGAAAAGCTTATTAAGTATGTAATTTAAAAAATAAAAAATCGCAAAATATACCGTTAACACCTTCAATTTAATTTTTTTTGTATAAATAGGCTTGATTTGATCAAAAGATAAATCATATTCGTTGTTGTTTTTAAATGAGTATTTTTTTTTAATCAAATATGAAAATATTTTATTTATTTAGCTTATTGCAAGCGGACAACTAAAATTATATATTATTGTATTATACAAACTTAAATTAAATTAAATTATATTATGAATAAATTATACATAATAAACTTAACGCTAGTTAAAATAAATAAAGTGGAATGAGGTTAGGAAGAGATAGTGTATAGAGTTCTTCTGAGGGAAGGGGAACTAAGGGAGAAATCAAAAACATCTTGTGCTGTATTGGCTAAACGAAGCATTCTACTCATTGGATTAAAATGGGCGTAGTTGGTGCGGTGAATAGGGAGGCTGAAGAAAGGAACAGCTCTTAAGTTGCGTGGGTTGGTATTAATGTTAATCCATTCAAGCAACGCCAGACAGTCTATGGCTCCAGTGATAAGCTGATGGACGAATATTATGTCAACAATACGGCGACGTTGAGAAAGGCTGTTCATGCCAATCAGCTGCAAACGGTCTTCATATGGGGGTAAAATATGGGGATCAGACCAAGGTAGACTAGGCAGAGCGAACCTGAGGAATCTCCTCTGAACAGCTTCAATTCTAAGAGATTGAGTGATTTGGAAGGGAGACCAAACTTGGCTAGCATATTCAAGTAAGGGTCTGACATATGTGGTATATAGGGATTTGGTAACATTGGGGTTTGAAAATTCTTTAGACCATCGTTTGATAAACCTGTGAGTGAAGAATTCGCTTTCGCGATGATATAATCAATATGAGAGCGGAAATTTAACTCTTTATCACATATTACCCCAAGATCACGAATAGATGAAACAATAGGGACAGGGGTATTACAGAAGTGATAGGTTCAATAATTTGAAGGTAAGCGTTTGCGGGAAAAAGTCATACATTGGCATTTACTAACATTAAGCTCAAGAAAATTTTTGTTACACCAGGTAAGAAAAGTATCAAGATCGAGTTGAAGCAGCTAAGAATCATGAGATGACGAGATTACTTTAGTTATTTTTATGTCATCTGCATAAATAGAAAGGTCTGAGAAGGAAATGATTCGACCGACATCGTTAATTGCAAGCACAAATAGAAGAGGACCCAGATGGCTACCCTGGGGAACACCAGAGGAGCCGAGAATGGGATCGGAACTTCATCTCTGAAAAGAACCCTATATACACGGTTCTCGAGGTAAGATTTGACCCAATTGATGAACGACGTTGGAAAGCCAAAGGCTTATGTATATAATTTTGTGACTGATTTTCTCAAAACCCTTAGGTACTAAAATCAGTACTAATAACATCAACATCGTAGCCTTTTCCCATTGCCAAGAGTGTCATTTAGACAAACTGGGTAAGATTAGTCGTAGTGGATCTTCATTTTAAAAATCCGTGTTGAAGTGGAGAAACAATTGATTTGCACTGGAAATAAAGGGAATCATACACTATACATTCAAAGAGCTTAGGGATAACGCATAATTTAGCAATCGGTCGATAATTTGAAATTTCGTTCTTGCAACCCCTTTTAAAAATTGGAAAAATAAAGGATTCTTTCCAAAGAGACGGAAAAACTGACTGTGAAAGTGAAAGTTGGAAAAGATTGGTGAGGGGTTCACAGAGTGGAATAGCGCATTTTTTAAGAAAAATTGCTGGGATACAATCGGGACCGGGTGAAAAGTCATCATTCAGTGAGTTTAACTTTTCGCGGACAACATTGGAAGTAATGTTAAGAGAAGACAGAGACGTGTGCGGGCTTTATGAAAGAAATTTCTGGTATTCAAGGTCAGGTTCGTTTGAATTAGAGCTATAGGATTGACAGAAAAAGGTAGCAAAAAGATTAACAATTGTTTTGGCTTCAGAGGAAGATGTGTTGAGGAAATTAAATGTTAAAGGAAGACTGTCGGATTTTCTTTTCACGTTTATGAATTGGTAGAAACGTTTTGGTTCTGTGATGAGACAAGTTTGCATTTTATATAGATAGGTTTGGTAGAGAGATTGGCAAAGAACCGAAAAATTAGAAGAAGCTTGTTGGTAGTAAAAATAGTTTAAAGGTGTTCGGTAATTCAAGTATGTTTTCCATAACTTTCTAATATTACGGATGTTTCGCAACTCTTTAGTGTACCAGGGAGAAGATGACACGCAATTTTTTTGACTGTATAAGGTACACATTGAAATAAAGGTGTAAAAGAAAGAAAGGGCTATATCGATGGGAGTAGTGAGGTTGATGAAAAGGTTGAAATTAATGTTGTTAAGGAGGTTATTAAGTTTATTGAAGTCCGCCTACTGAAAGTTGAAACTGGAAGAGTTCTCATATTCAATAGTTGGAGAGCTATCATCAAGAACGAATAAAAAGGAAAGAGGAGGGTGATAGTGATCTAAAGTGGAAAGAAGATAGGGGCTTACAGTGACAGCTGAGTTAAACGGATCCGAGGAGAAGGCGAGGTCAAGTTGTCTCCCTAAACTGAGTATTTTTTTTTGAGTTTTTCAGAGGAGGGATTATAGGGCACAAAGCATGATTCATCCTCTGATGGAGTCCATTTCAAATCAGGTAGATTGAAGTCACCTAGGATAATAAAGTCGTCGTTAGAAGTTGCACCCTCGACCAAAGAACAAAGTGAATCCACAAATTGTTGATAGATCGAGCTAGGTTGTGAGTGACGAATATAACAACAAATAAGATAAAAACAATGTTTAGATACAGATAACTTTATGCATACGAATTCAAATAGGGCTGAACTAGAAGTTTGATGCATTAAGACGATTGTGGACAGCAAACAAAACACCTCGCCCAGTAGGAGCGGTATCACTATTTAGACCATCCGCACGAAAGACAGAAAAATCTGATGTAAATAATTCGCTGTCCAGAAAATCAGAGCTAAGATTTGTCTCTGTTAGAGCAAAGACGTCAAAGGGAAGATTTTGAGAATTAAGAAAAACGTTAAAAGTTTTGGTACGGAGACCTCTTACATTCTGATAATAGAGAGATAGGGTAATTGTAAATACAGGCTGTAGAGCAACATTGGGGTTGGCCGTGGCGCGATGGTATGCGTGATCGCCTGTCAACCTCACAGGTCACAGGTTCGATCCCTGCCGTAGTTCTATGTCATGTTTTTATTCCTTTATCATTGATCATTGTTGGGCCGCTGGTTTACTCGTTACATGTTGTTCAGACATAACATTAATAACATGTGATTGAGTAAATACTAGTATGCCCAACAAATATGACAATGAACAAAATAATGTGAATTATAAAGGGACATAGATATAAGACACGGCATTTTCTCCGCTTTAGCCCAGCCGCCAACCCTGGAGATAATATCTGAGACAACCACCACCTTCAGTCTCAGTACCTCGCGCCACATACCTTTCCGTACACCTTTCCCTTTCCATCCCTATCCTTCACGCCCGCGCTGTGTTGAAAAACATATAAAGGGTACACCATCCCCTTGAGCGCGCGCAAATTATAAAAAAAAAAATTACAGTTAAAGATATTGCTTATTATCTATCGTGACGAACGAATGGTAAACATTTAGAGCGTATGTGCGAGGCGTACCCGTACGTAGCAAGGTCCTTTGAGACTGTAGAGGGAGATATATTTAAAGTTCCATGGAAGGGAACATATATTTTGTTAAGAGCGGCGGGGTCAATTGGAAGACCTTCTTTTTGTATAGATACTAAAACATTCATTTTGGTTTTACCGTTAATACAAACATTATCAGACTTGTTATAAAGATAGGAAAGGTATAGACGAACATTTTCATAAAGTTTGCTGTCGCGTAATCTAGCTATCAAATATCGACCATCAAACTCATTACTGTTAGTAATAGGGGCAGCAAATTTAGTTGTGAGCTTCGCAACGGGAGAAAACATTGGATCAAAAAGTGGAGGAGGTAAATGGTCAAACTTAGCGTTAGGAGGACTGGGAGTCCTAAAAAAAGGGCGGGGAGTGACAGACTTAGGTGTGGGGTTAATGGTGTGGGAATGGACAAAATTGGAATAACGACCACCATGTTCTACTGCAGTATCATTGTCAAAGGAGACACGGTTTAGCTGGGGAATTATGGATTTTTTTTAGATATTTTGGAATTAGATGCAGTTGGGAGTTTGGAAGAATTGGAAGGGGAAGAGTTGTTCTTAGATCTATTTACATTTTTTTTCTTATTACTAAATACATCAGGCAAAGTAGTTTTTGGGGATTTTAGAATTTTCGAATTTAACCATTAAGAAATTTTTATATTATCTTGCACAAATACGGGTTTATTATTAGTAAAACAAAACAACCATTGATATTTAGCTGGAATATACATAGATTTTAAAGCTTGAAGAGCTGATTTTGTGCCATTCACCGATGGTGATTTTGAATCTGCGCAAAAAAAGATTCTGGATCCAGGGGCTTCCGGCATTAATTGGCGTATTATTTAAAAAAATAAGGTCGAATTCATTGAGGTTTTTCAATTTGTTTAGCCTGTTATTTCACTCGTCAACAGTCCATATTGTATTAAAGCGAATGATGGTGGGCTCGGGCGAAGTTGGACATTCTGTAGTAGCTTTAGAAGTTACTTTGATTGAAGGAGGACTGAGTGAGAGAGGTGGATTGAGAGTGGACTCAGTTATTTCGGCAAGTATCGATGTATTATAATTAACTTCGATTGGTTGTATGTTCATTGGAATCTCATTAATTTTGCTTGAGGTTATTTTTAATTCTTCGATTAAATCTTCAAAAGAAGTACGTGTTATGGTTAGTTGACTATTAATGTCATATAAGTTTGATATTAGTTTGAGAAGGATTGAGGTAAGTTGACAGGAGGCTGAAGATGAAGAGTTCGATGTAGATTGTTGTGATGTTTCAAGAGCGGACCGGATAGTTATAATATGATCATATATTTTATCAAGAGTATATGAATCTAAGATGGAAGCGAGAGTATACCGAATTTCATCTTTAAGAGTTAAGAGTCTTCTCTTTAGATGATAATTGTTTTTCCAAAGTAGATTGGTTAGAGAAAAACCGTTTAGCGAGGGTCTCGATGGAACATTCCAAGGTTTCAATACTCTTAGAGAAGTCGTCAAAGTGTGAAATTGAGCTAGTACGTTCTTATGAAACCGATTATTGTCAGTTAAAATAGTATTTGTTGAGTCACTAACACATTTGACGGCGAGAAGAATGTGGGAGAGCGATATTTCGGAACATTCTTAAATATATATATTAAATATTCTTTGAGATATGGACAAGATTTTTTACTAAGCCGGGACAGAGAGGATGAAAAGATTTACCGCAGAGACCCCGACACGAAATTCGTTGGGTGTATTTGCTGTCTAGAAGGCAATCTGCTGCGTCACACGGGTTATCCATATATTATTTAGTATTTATAAAGTATTTAAAAAATAGAATATTGGTTATTAATAAAAAATTGTAATTTAAAATTTAATTAAGAAAACTGAGTTTTTTTTTTCACCCGAGTGTAATTGTTATTTTTTTTTATATGAATTTTTTTTGTTCACTTGACTGTACTTCTAGTTATTATTTTTCAGAAATATTATATCCTCTCTATTGAGAAAAGAGCTTGGGTATTAGTTAATTATGAAAATGATGAGAGATGAAGTATGATGAATCGGCAGTAAAAATCATGTAAAGAGAACCAGATCGATTTTTTTTTTGTATTAGAGTAGAGTCTGAGTAAGCTTGGCAGAACAATACTAAAATTAACTCACCATGGAGGTAAGACAAAAATCTTTATTATTGTTTTCTGTTTCCTATGTATATCTCTCAGAATCGGCGTGATGTTGCTGGCAGGTGGGAGAAGTTTAGGATTGAGGAAAAAAAAATTTGAATAAAGCTCCTTGTAAAGTCCAGGTAAAAATCAACGATGATTTATTGGTGATGGGGCGATACAATTTTATGTAGCACCAAAATTTACTTCTATGGCAGAACACACTAAAAGTATCACTCACCCAGTAAGACAAAGAAATTTATTTGTTTTTTTGATCGTAAACGGTGAGAGTTGAGAACAACAAACAACAAAGAAAGTCACTCAAAAGATCAATTGTTGTACAATTTTATCGGATATAATGTATTTAATATGATAAATTTAGCAATAATTGTCCAATGTATTATGAATTCACTTTATAAAATTTAAAATTCAGAAATGAATTTATAGATTGACACACAGTTTGTATAATAAAAGTAGGTTTTAACCGGTGAAAATAATTAAAAACTTGAGAGCTTAAGGAAAACGCAGGCAAATCGATTGAAGAGAACCAACGACTTTTTTCATACCTTACATTATACTTAAGACCTGTGCCAAGTATAAATTTTTTCTATCAGGTTTTACGCCCTCATGAATTTTTTTAGTAAAGCACCAAAAAACTCCATACATTTTTTATGGGAAATTTGAAGTACTTGGCACGTGTTAACGTTAGCAGATTTCAATGAAATTTTGCACAGATTTTTTATTTATTATCCTTAAGATTTTTAGGCCTGGGCATGAAGAAATTCCTACATTGATAAAAAAAGCCCCACCCCAATACATATTCATGTCTGGAATCACAATCAATCAGTTTTGAGCTAAATCACAAAGCTGTCATTAGATTTATTGAAAAACGATATTTTATATGTACATATACAGGGTGTCCTAGTAATCATGCTCGATCCTGAAAATGGTGATTGGCCGATGCATGACCTCATGTCACTTTGACTCTAACACATATTAAAGTGGTGGTTATTTGGCAATGTTTGGAATAATTAAATTTCCCTTACAGAACAACAATAAATATTTTTTTGTTTGTGTGTTTATTATAATATTTTTTTTAATTTTCTAGAAATTTTTGTACACTCCTTTTAAAATAAATATGTTCTGTTTCAGTATTTCTATTATCTCTTACAATTATTTTACTGTTCAATGAATTATGTTAACGTTACCCATACCAAAAACACTTATATCATAGGTTTTTTTTTAGGAAATCTTGGTCATGTTTATAGTGATGAGCAAAAAAAAAATGCAAACATTTCCAAAATCAACGCCACCCTGTCAAAACCTAGCAAGTTTTTAAAAGAGAATGTCAGTATCAAGACGTGGTATTTTTTATCAGACCATCACTTTAATATTCAAGTAAAAAAAAATTAAATTGGTAAAACTTAATTAATTTGTTCAGACTGTTAATTTTTAGCGAAATGCTGAAAACATGTTATGATGCTTAAAGTTGGTGTAACTATTGACATAATTAAATGCAAAATTTTCAAAAATAATTGAAAAAAAAAACAATTATGTAGAGGATTTTCCAAATTAAAAAAATTGCCGCCACCCCAAAAAATGTTATGATGAACTATGAACAATTGATATATTCTGTGACGTCATGACCTATCTTAACACCATAATATTCAGTTCTAGAACATGACTACTTGATACCTTGTATAAAACTTTTAAAGTGTCTTTAGAAACAATTCATACTCTTAATATTTCGCTATTACACTTATGTATGTACAGTACACCCAAATAAAATGAAAACAAAACTTGTTTTTTTTTTTTTTAATATTATTTGCGAAGGTTTTCCCGAACACCAATACTCAACTTTATTTTACATATTCTGTTGAATGGAAAGAATCTACAGTGAGTTGGGCATCACGTTGGGATATCTACTTGGGCATGAATGATGTTCAGATTCATTGGTTTAGCATAATAAATTCTTTAGTGGTTGTATTCTTTCTTTCTGGTAACGTTAAAGATAAAAAAATATTGTATTTATTTTAACACTTCTGTTTTATTGTAGGTATTCTAACAATGATCATGATTCGAACCTTAAGACGAGATATTGCTCGATATAATACAGACGACAATATTGAAGATACGCTAGAAGAAACTGGATGGAAACTCGTACACGGTGATGTTTTTCGTCCTCCTAGAAACAGTCGATTATTTTCCGCCGTTATTGGAAGCGGTATACAGATTTTCTTCATGGCACTTATTACAATCTGTGAGTTTAATTTTTGTTTGTATACTTGGAGAGATAATATTTTTTTTTCTTTAGTTTTTGCCATGCTTGGAATGCTGTCTCCATCATCTCGGGGTGCACTGATGACTTCAGGAATATTCATGTATGTGTTTATGGGAACGATAGCAGGATACTTTTCAGCTAGACTTTACAAGACAATGAAAGGGCGTGAATGGAAAAGATCAGCGTTTCTTACCGCTACACTTTATCCAGGAATAGTTTTTGGGTAAGATAAAGTAAAACACATGACTACATTAACCGTAAAATATTATCGATTCATTTAAGGAAAAAAAAAAAGTCAGTATTCATGGCTATACAGCCATACAGTCACCATTGACTGTAAAGGTTTGGTCAGCATCATTTTTAAATAAGTACCAATGATTTCACTAGCCCATAACACCCAACAGTCAGTTATTCTGGATGTAACGGTGTCTCACCATACACTTGAGGATTATCTTCACTCCAAATACGGCAGTTTAGTTTATTGAGGAAGCCATTCAACTAAAAGTGAGCTTCATCGCTAAGTTTTTTCTTATTTCTTATGAAAATCAGGATCAACGGCAATCTTTTGGACCCACATCAAATCTACGCCTTCCTAGTTGATCGTGTGACTTCAATTTTGAAAGACCAAACCAAACTAAACTCAAGTCAATTAAATGGCCGCCATTTAAAAAAGTGTTGCCAACTGAAAGTTCTATACCTAAAAAAAAAAACAATTTATGTATTTTCAAACAAAAATCCGCTGAACAAAATGTTCTTTCCTAAAAATTTTAGTGAAAGCTCTCACTGCTTTGTCCCTTAAAGTTAAAATTATAAATTTTGTTCGTTAAACGTGTTAGAAGTTTTTTTTTTTATTCTTAAAACCGAATGCCAATAACAATGCTTCATTCATAAAATAAAATTTATTTGTCATATTTTTTATAAACTCGTAATACAGGTTTTTTTTTACATAAAATGTGGCAAAAAGCTAGAACGTCTATCTTGTTCGAAACAAGAAAAAAAAAATCATATCAAAGTAGGAAATTTTATCCCACTCGTTTAAAGCGAGGGTAATTTTCTAAAAAAAAATTCTTTAAGTCGATTTTCAAACTATAGCTTATTCGCTATAAGGAATGTCGACGAGGGAACTATTATAATTAAAGAGTACAACTCTGCCAGCATATGATTTCAAGTTCAAATTGCTTTTCTCCGAAATATGTATGGATGTAGATTAGGGAACGCAAAAACTAGCACAATATTGCAACAAAGATTGCAATTAGAGTAAAAATTTATTGCAACAGTGTTCCATTGAAATGACAGTATTGGTCACTTTCAATGAACTTAATAGATCCCAAATAAAATGAACTTTTATACCAATGGCCAATAATAGGAATATTGTCATGGTTTGCGAATAATGCGCTTAACAATATGAAAATTTTACTTTTTTTATTTGATTTAATGAATTATGTGAATGGGAATAGTTGTGCGTCAAGAGTAAACAAACAACATTAGTACGTTTGAAAGCTTAGTTCAAGAGCTTCATTTTGAAATATGGACACATGACTGTAAACCATGGGGTTCACGCAGTATATTAAAAAAATCTTATCTTTTCCTTTTTACAGTGTAAAATTCCACTTCGTTTAACAAGACGTCGCACTATGGAGTAAAAGCATGCAAAAACGAGACAAAAGTCGATTTTAAAAATTGCAAAATTTAGAAGAAAAGTTTTAACCAAACGTTAGAGAAATGTCCGTAGATTAAGAAACTGTAAATTTTTTTTTTTACTCCAACTAATTTAGCCGCAGCACTAGCTCAAAGTCAGTGAAAAGGAGAACATATTTTTTTTTGCACCATCAACAAAAAAAGTTGTAATTTCAATAATTTTTAACATGAATAATACAGATGCAGGTGTGTTCTAATATATTCATTCTGGTTTTGGTTAAAAAATTGAGTTTTAATAGTTTTTGTGATTTAATTTAAAAAATGCCTATAAAATGCATTTTTCTGTTTTTTGTTCTTTCTTTCTTAATCGTTATGTTATTACTTTCTGTTAAATTCCGTTGAGTTTTTTGTGTAAAGTGATAAAGTGAATCATAAAGCTGCAGTTGCAAAAAAAATTGGGTGCTACAATTTGCAACCTTAGTTGTTATTTGTGTTAGAAAAAGTGATGTTTTATGCATTTTTAAGCTTTTTCTTAAAAAACGTAAATTTTGATATATTTGAAGGATCATCCGGCTTAATAGTTTTTACCAAAAAATGTTTATATGTTGTGATGACAACATGTTCTGAAGGTGGTTTTAAAGTTAAATTGGATTATTTAGAAAAATATTTGTTAGACAAGGCATGTTGTGAGGAGGGTCAACTCGAAGAATTTGAAATTAAAATATTGCATTTATCAATTCTACATGCAAGAATTTGTCTTTTCGAAACCATTTTGCATATTACTTATAAGATACCTTTAAAGAAATGACAAATTCGAAAACAAGAAGATGAAGATATTTTCAAAGAAAAAAAACGAGAGTTGCAAGAAAAATTCAAAAACCAACTCGGTCTAACAGTGTATGTACCAAAGCCAGGTTTCGGGAGTTTAAATGATGGCAATACAAGTCGTAGATTCTTTGAAGATCCACAAATTTCTGCCGAAATAACAGGTGTTGACATTCAGTTAATTTATAGGCTGAAGGTTATATTATTGTAGAAGTTCTGTCCAGTGGATATAAAATCGATATTTCCAAGTTTGATAAATTTGCATTCGATACAAGGAAAAACTCAAGGAAAAATTGCAATGTAGAAATTCTTAATCGTTTGTTATTAACATCTGACCCCCTAATAACAAGCATTAGGTCTCATCCTATTAAAAAAATAAAATCTTTTTCGAAAGAAGCAATTGAAATATGGACTTATATCTGAAGACCGATTCCATCTCCATTCGATGACTCTGAAGAAGAAGATAATAATAATTCTGAGGAAGAAAGCTAGTCTTGTTCAGAATCTCTTTCGGAATAAACATTTACCTATTTTATGAAAATAAATCTTCGTACATATTCCCAAATAAACGATATTTATAATTAAAAAACAGGACAAGACCGAGTGCCATATGAGTTCCTTACCAAAGCCCCACAATCAGCAATAAATATATTAGCTAAACTTTTCAATCGAATGCTTGAATGTAGAAAAGTGGAATCAGATTTCAAAAAAACTATTATTTTCCCAATTTACAAAAAAGGTGATCAGAACATCGTCCAAAACTATAGAGGGATATCGTTTATGGACACTATTGCAAAAAGCTTTGCCGGAGTTCTATTAAAAAGACTACAGCAATGGGAAAAGGAATATAGTATCCTAAATGAGTTCCAAGCTGGATTTCGAGAAGGCTATAGCACTGCTGATAATCTGTTTAACCTCTTCAATATCATAAAACTTCAAATGAATGACAACAAGCAAGTTTACTGTTCCTTCATTGACTTTAAAGCGGGTTTTGACTATATCGACCGAAGAGCACTTTTATACAAACTGCAAATCTTAGGGATTTCTGAGAAACTCATCCGAATTATAAGAGATCTGCATGATAAAACAACAGCTGCGGTATGGGATGGGGAACAATTGTCAGACAGGTTTGAAACAACGATGGGTGTTAAACAAGGTTGCTTGCTGAGTCCGCTATTTTTCGCACTCTATATAAATGATATCCGTGAGTTCATAGGAGGGGGTATTTCGCTGAATGGAATGCAAATTCGATTGCTAATGTATGCGGATGACATTGTGCTAATAGCTGATAAGCCAGACATACTACAAGGCATGATAAATAAGATGGCAGAATACTGTCAACGGTGGAATCTTGTTATAAACCTGGAGAAATCGAAAGTGATGGTATTTAGAAAAAGAGGTGGTAGACTTAGCCATCAAGAAAATTGGAAGCTCAACGGAGCAACCATCGAAGTTGTTAGCAAATACAAGTACCTTGGTATATGGCTAACTTCCGGACTAAGCCTAACGGAGCACTTCAAAGAACGATCTAAACAAGCTAGACAGAACTTCAATTTTACGTGGAATCGGTTTATCACTAATAAAGATGTCAAATTAACTTCTAAGATCGATATCTTCAACGCGGTTACCAGGGCTATTCTCGGTTATGAAGCACAAGTATGGGGGGACTTACAACATGATGAAGTGGAAAAGATGCAAAGATACTTCTACAAAAAAGTACTGGGTCTGCCAAGTCTGACGCCTAACTATGTCTTGAACCTTGAATGCCGGTTGAAACCTATCTTTGAGTACACGATCAGATGTCATATGTACTATGTGGGAAGAGTTCTCAGTGCTTACGCAAATAACAGGTTACCAACATTTTTAGCCAAGCTGATAATTGAAAAGAAGATTTTCTGGTTTAGGAGTTGGAAAAATAGCCTCAATCGGGAAGATGTAGAACAGTTGGATGAGATCGTGACCAACAAAACTCTGTTTAAGCTGGTTGTGGATGGCGTAGCAGTTAAAATAATCGAGCGCGAGCACTTAGAGTCTCTGCAAAGATTACAACAAACGAGAACACACAGCTTATACCATTTGCTTGATTACACTGCTGGTGAAGTTTACGTCTCGGATGACTGGGATGTCTCCAAAATTCGCTGGATACTGAAAGCAAGAGCAGGGCTCATTATGCTCAATGGAACACGAAGGACAGAAACTGAAAATCTAAACTGTACTCTCTGCAATTCAAACGAAGAAGAGACCCTTGCACATTTTGTAGGAACTTGCCCAATTTTAAGAAGTATTCGCCGAGAGACATAAGGAAGTGGTTCACTTGATATGAACACTATAATAGATTTCTTAAATGGAATAAAGGATTGGAACTGCATCATCAAATACTTACAAATAGCACTGAATTATCGCCAACAACTCATAAATGAATTTAACAACTAGAATTTGAAACGTACGTATCTTAATTATGTTTTTGCCTTAAAAATAATTATAAATCTAGGAAGTTTTTTAGAAAAAATTGTATTGATTGCGACAGACGACAAAAGTCATTGTTGAACCTTTTTTTTTTAAAGAAATAATAACATTTGTTAAATTATTACTAATTCTATAAGAAGTGAATCAAATCATAAAAATATAAGAAATAATTTAATGTATGGATAAAGTGAAATAATCAACATTACTTACTTACTTACTTACTACTTAATTAAAAAACATATTCTTTACTTATATATAACATGAAATATATTTTATACATCGTAAAATAAAATATTGTTTCAGATGGATATCTACCCATTGATTGATATCTACCCATTGTTGGGCCCGACATCAAAACATGTTCATACCCCCAGCTTACAACATGAACATCGAAGATGCCGAAATCAACCACAGGGTTGCCGTTATATTGAAATAAAGAGTAAACTCATTTTTTAAGAATAACAACCAATACGGTTAAACATCATTGACAAAATTAAATTATATGGCTGACAAAAAGAATGGGTTCTATAAATTTGTGTGTAACATATTTTGTGTATTGAACGTGTTTTACAAAAATTCTAAAAAAAAGTTGAAATTTTTTGTATGTTTTGGCAAAGTTAGTTTACATTATTAATATGAAGACGAATCAATTTTTGTTTACCTTATAGGCGGTTTAAATCCAAGTTTTAGCCCAACAACAAAATGGTCCGAAATGACGTTACACACCTATAGTAGAAAAAGAACCTGATTTGTATGGATATGTGACATTGAATCGAAACCCCCATTAAACGCTCATATCAACTTATTTTAAATTTCACAAAAGTTTTCAGTGCACGTATCGAACATGTAACTGTATTTACAATGTTTTTGTAATTTATGATTTTTTTTTTCTATTTTCAGGACTGGATTTATTTTAAACTTTTTTATTTGGGATAAACAGTCTAGTGGTGCTGTCCCTTTTAGCACCATGGTTTCGCTACTGTTGCTTTGGTTTGGCATTTCAGTGCCTCTTACATATCTAGGATACTACTTTGGATACAGAAAGCAATCTTATCAACATCCTGTTAGAACAAATATGATTCCTAGGCAGGTTCCGTCACAGCAATGGTACATGAACATTGCTTTAAGGTGTGTTGATCTCCTGTTTAAAAAATATTATAACTAGTACTTGCCGAAATCCGACCGGAAAAAATAGCCGTCTTAACCAAGAAAAGAGTTATAATAATCTATTTAGTCAGTTAAAAAGATTAAGTGAATTTCTCTCGTTTCAGCACTCTAATGGCAGGTGTTCTTCCTTTTGGAGCAGTTTTCATAGAACTATTTTTTATGTTCACAGCAATATGGCAAAATCAGTTTTATTATCTATTTGGATTTCTATTTTTAGTTTTTTGCATTTTAGTAGTGAGCTGTGGACAAATTTCTATTGTGATGACATACTTTCAACTCTGTGGAGAGGTTAATATATTTGTTTTTCTTGGCTTTTTTTTTGTCTTAGCTGAAAAATATTTCAGGATTATCGATGGTGGTGGCGAAGCTTTATTGTGTCCGGTGGATCTGCAGCATATGTCCTCTTTTATAGTATATTTTATTTCTTTACAAAACTGGAAATAACTGAATTTATACCCACGTTATTGTATTTGGGTTACACAAGTGAGTTATATTATGTTAATTATGGATACATCTAATATGAAAACTCTTTGCTTATAGGCCTTATGGTTATAACATTTTGGTTACTTACTGGAACAATTGGTTTCTTTGCAGCCTATAGTTTTATAAGAAAAATTTATGGTGCAGTAAAAATCGATTAGACTTTTTTGGTACTTCGATAATCTCAAAACATATTATATTCTTCTTTACGTATCTCCTTATAAGCAACATTACACTGTGTATACATTTAAATTAATTTTGATTTTATGGACTGTAAAAACACTAGTAAGTTAAATTAGTTATTAGTTACTTTTTGTCGGACGTAACCAAAATTAGCTTTCTTCTATTTGCATTAAGCATTGTAAGTTATTTTTAACTTTGATTATTATAAATAACATACATAAATAATAATAATAAATTTATTTAAATGAGTTTTTGATAAAAGCTGTACTGGTATTAGACAAGATTGCTTAAAAAAGGTTCTAATTCGATCTTCAGGGAGCCAGCAATTAAAATTCCCAACTATCAAAAATTTAATGTAGAGATAGTGATAAAGACAAAAATCTTATTATAACATGTAGGTACAGACATGGACTTTTTAATAGTCAAATTTGGAATTGCTTAAAGTTAAATCAAATAAAGGTAAAAATAAGCATTACAACATAAGCAGAAACGTATGGAGAACTGGTCAGCTCCAATAAAAAATGCCCCTATATTCAGCATAGGTGCGTATTCAAACACTCATAATCAACAAAACGCATGTCAAAATTTGCTATGTGCAATAGCTATGTGGACAATTTTCCGTTCTTTACTTCTATTTTCTTTTATATTTTTTAGTTTCATGTATGAACGTATGTATGTATGTATAAGGCAAGCAAATAAGGCTAGAGGTTGTAGGTTCGGCCAAAACAATTAAAAAAATATCATACCTATACAAAAAAGTTGGGTTCTGTTTGCCCTCCTTTAGGAGGGTTCTTTCTAAAAGAAAGAAAACAAATTATTAAAAATGAAAGATAATGTTTAATATCAAACTATAGCTTTTTACATTCAGTGCCGCTAACTTGGGCCACATAGCGAATGCGTTTTGTGATCACAGTACACAAAAAGAAGGTAATATCTTGCGCATGTTTTCGCAAACGAGACCTGTCATAAAGATGGCCGGCAGGGTGTTTTAATACGTAAACACAACAACAAAATTCCAATATGGCCGAATCGGTGTTTTTGTAAACAATAATATCCAACAACAACAAGCATGGCATAACAACAAATGAGGCTACGATTTTGCCAGATGCACAGTAGAGAACAAAAATGAAACTCGTAATGATATTACCTTCTTTATGTGTATTGTGTTTTGTGATTATGAATGTTAGAATCCGTACCTATCGTGCTTTGGTTATTGGTATGGGTGCTGGGAAAAAATAGCCCATTGTTCTACTTAGGTTAAGAAAAAAAAAGGGATACAGCTATGTACAGAGAAATAGTACACCTTTTACATTGTAATATTCAAAGAAAGAATCCCCCTTGCCCGCAGATCCGACAAGCTCAACCTCAAACCACAGATAATTACTCATTGTATATAGAACATTAAATAAGAAATAGAGGAAGAGACTTGTGGCACATATCATTGTATATAAAACTTATAGTACCTTTGTATATGAAAACTATAGTACTCTCATGGTGAAAAACGAACATAACGACATCTAGTTATTTTGAATGTAATGTTCTCGTGGAGAGACTTTTTGAGGTTGGAATATGAGAAATGGAGACATTTCTAGAGACTGGAGACTAAAAATGGAATTCCTTCAGATTGGAGACTACGAAATGAACTATGAATAAGAACGAGAAAGGGCTGTGTTGCCTTTATGCCTTTTTTGTGCTTTATTATGGTGTGCGAGCAAAAAATATACATCTATAGTTTCGTGTGTTCGCATTGGCATTGATTTAGTTTTGTATTTTGTGTTTATTTGTTTTGATGTTGAGGAGTAATTTTGTTTTGCAAGATTTGATTGATTTGGCGGCAATTTAAATGCTTCATTTTTTTATTGCGTCATTTATGTAAAATTTGATCGATATTTCAATTTTATTTTTTGAACAACAAAATTATTAACTTCCTACCGAGGTAGATAGATACAATAAAGAAATGAAAGCTTCAATTCCATCCAACACATAAAATCCTGTAAGAAATTTAATTCAAATACCTACGCATGGCATGACCTTGGCAAATACCTACCTATTTTTCACTCAATGAAATAGTTTCCCAACGTCAAATTTACATTCCAAATTACTTTGGCATGTAGTGTAGGTGCCTATATAATTGCTTTTTTTATAGTTAAAATTCAAAATCTTTGAAAAAAAATGTTATTAGGTAACTACATAACTTGCTTGCAAGATTTTGAGAGTCGGTATTTATTTTCAATTTTTCTTGTAATATTTAAACATTGACAAGGAGACTGATATATCCATTCATTTTATTATTGTATAACTTTAGAGGTAGGATTTAGCTTTTAACTGTCTGTGAATCGTATTATTATTTGTTATATTTAAAAAATTGAATAAATTTTAAGCTTTGAACAACAAACATAATAAAATGCGACTTGATTTCAAATAGGTATCCAATCTAAGATCTTGCAATAAAATAGATAAAGGTACTCCAATGCATTCAGAAATATCCACCCTAGATCTTGGAAGAAAATCACAAAACATGGACAATTATTGGCAATTTTGTTAGAATTATTATCTACTCCAGGAAAATTAGACTTTGACTTCGAAAAAATTCCGACAAAGGTGAATTTTAGTTTGGTGCTTAATTTTGACGTCCAGCACGTCCTAAAAAGTACCCTAATTTTGGATTGTAGCTTAACTTTAAGAGGCAAATTCACTTTATTGCAATTTACTTCAAAAATAAAATTTCTTTTGAAAAAAATTGAAGCCATCAATTGTTCCTCATTTTATACTATACTAGCAGTCCACACCGGCTTCGCACGGCTATTTAACAAAAATTTCAACATTAATTATGATTTTATATAGCCTATTATATAGCCTATGTCACCCGGGGATAGTGCAACTTCTCAACAGTGAAAGAATTTTTCAAATCGGTTCAGTAGTTTCGGAGCCTATTCAATGCAAACAAACAAACAAACAATCAAATCTTTCCTCTTTATAATATTAAGTATAGACAAAAAAAAAATTGAGAGACCATCAATAGGTTGTGAGAAAAATGGTCCCAAAGATGGGATGTAGCAAAAATAACGTTTTTCGATATGGCCAACGTTTTTTTATTGTTTATGTTAAGAAATTTATTTTCTATACTATCATATAATTGAAGGTCCTATAAGTTTAAAACCTAATCGCACCTATTCCACCCATTAAGTAGTTGGTTTCTTATTCAGCACACACACTGTTTGTAGATAAACCATTAAGTCTGTTATACATTTTTATATACATTTTTTTTTTAAACTTAATCTTTGGTAGGTATAAGATAATGCTGCTAATGCTAATTAAGCTTTATCGTAAATCTAAATCGTAAGTCCAGTCTTGTAAGCTGCTAGTTTGCAAGACTTTATAGCCAGTCCACTATTCTTGTGCCCTTGCACACGTACCGATCGTACGATGCCCTGTTTAACAAGTGTAATACCGAACGTTCACAGATTTTTTTTTGATATATTGCAAGACCCTATGGTATACAGTTCTGTGTCTATATTCAAAAATGAAGCTCTTGAACTAAGCTTTCAAACGTAATATATGTAGTTTGTGGACTCTTGACGCACAACTATTCAAATTCATTTAATCTGTTAAATCATTTTAATATTCTGCCTAAACCTAAACCCAATGGCTTACAGCCTTATGTCCATACAAAAAAAGTGATGTACTAGGGCCAAGCTTTTCAACGATATAATTATCTCATTCGTGGCCACTAGATAGACCAAAATGCCCATTCTCCTTTAATCTATTGTAACGAAGATTAGTTAACTACTTTTGAATCATAATATAACGACTTTTACATTCGAACTATATCGATTCTCGAATCGAATGCGATGACAGCGCCATATAGTACCATTGCGATTAAAACAACCTGCTATGAGCTTTGAATGAGCTTTGAATAAGCTTTTTCGAACATTGGTAAATGTCGAAGTCCGAAGGGGAATTATTCCATCTATCTGTCAGAATAGAAAGATCGAGATATAAATTCTAAAGATTTATATTGCTTTCGAGATTAGACCAGAACCAGATATTTCCCTATATAAGGTTGATGGCGCTACCGATTGGACACAGTTTATTTTTGAAAGTGAAAGAATAAAGTTCGTGTAAAGTGTTGTGCCAGTGATTAATAAAAGTGATTTCAATAGAAGTAAAGTGTGTTTTATTTTAAATGTAATAAGAAGAAGTTAATAAATAAAGTAAATAAGTTTTTATTGCGAACCCTTAGCAGATTATTACATTGGTGTTAGAAGTGGAATAAAAACTTATGTTGTCTGTGCATTCAGATAATTTGTGGTGATAAAAAAAAAAAAAAAATATACGTGTGTGTGTTTTGATAGAACAAAGACAAAAAGTGACTGTGATTAAAGAAGAAAAATAAAAGCAAAATGGGTAAGACAGTAATTGAATTGAATTGTGTTGAACTTAAGGCAGAGCTGAATAAACGAGGCCTTCCTACTGCTGGAAGAAAAGCTGACCTCATAATTCGTCTGCAAGAGGATTTAAGTCAACGCAGAGAAGACCCAGACACGTTCCTATTCGAAATAGAAATGCCTGAAGAACAAGTAAGTACTGGTGTCGACTTGTCGGCAATGATGGCACTTCTCATTGGCAAATTCGAACAAATGGAAAAACAACAAAAGAATCAATTCGAACAAATGGAAAAACAACAAAAGAATCTTCTCGAAGAGCAACGGACAGAACAAAAGTGTGAACAACTGAACCTTCTCGAACAACTGAAAAAACAACAAAAGTGTGAACAAGAGAACCTTCTTGAACAAATGGAAAAACAACAAAAGAACCTTTTAGAAGAACAGAAGACTCTCATCGAAGGTAAGCTTGATGCCTTTGAGAACAAGATCGCTACTATTGATGGACGTTTTGATTGCGTCGAAAAGCAATTTTCAAAAGTAGACGCAAAGCTGGAGAGTGTTCAAGAAAAATTCGAAGGCAAAATACAAAGCATAACCGACGAATTAGACAAAGTTCGAAAAATTAAGATTAGGGAAAGTGTTGGCGATTACCCAAGGAAGAAGGAAATACATCCACCGACTTTTGACGGGCAAACTTCTTGGTCGATCTATAAAAAACAGTTTGAGGCAGCCGCAGCGACAAATGGCTGGGATGAAGAAGACAAATTTATAGCTCTGACGGTTGCCCTCAGAGGATCTGCTGCTGAACTGCTGCAAACCATCCCAGCAGATAAGAATGGTAACTTCAGTGCTCTTGTTGGAGAAACTCTGCAGCAACTTCAAGCGGATATTGAACGGTTGGCGCATCTCGCATATCCAGCTAAAGGCGATGAAATCGTCAACCAACTTGCAACAGAAGCCTTCATCCGTGCTGTATCTGACATCAACTTACAGCGAGCAATTAGAACTGCTGGAAAACATACGCTTCCTGAAGCTTTAGCGTTTGCTCTGACTATGGAAGCGGCAGAACAAGCTTCCCAAGGAGTTCATCGAGTCAGAGAAGTTGAAGTTGAAGAATGTTCTTGTCAGAAAATCGCATTCCAAAGAAGCCAGCGTGAAGGACTTGCTCGATGCTGGAATTGTAACAAAACCGGACATCTCCAGCGGCAGTGCAGATTACCACCGAGAAGAGCTGCATGCCAACATTGTGGAAGCAGAACCAACGCTCGAGAACAACCAAGCAATAGTACCAACACTCCTGCTCAACTTGTTTCCCAGACGGGAAACGAGTAAGAACCAACTTCGAGGGGCAGAAGCTGGTTTCTGGTATCGATGGCCCCAGAAACACTATCCAAGTCTCACAGACTAAACGAGACAACAAAAGTCTGACAGTGGAGGCAATAATAAACAATAAGAAACACGTGGCTACAATCGACACCGGTGCCACCGCCTCCATTGTACGAAGAGACTTGGTCAAGATGTCTTGGCTACACAACACCAATAGCTACCGGCTGAAGACCGCCACAGGAGAGGCAGCAAAAGTGTATGGTGAGGTTCGTCTTATGATCCGTTTGGCAGAAAGAGTTTTCGTACCTACCGACGAGTGCATCGTTGGAATCGACTTCATGAAGGAGCATGGAATAATTTTGGATATCGGTAAACAAGTTCTTAAGTACCAAAATGTGGAGATTCCGATGGTCTATGGCAACGAAAACACAACAACTATCAGGACCGTCATCAAAGAAGACATTTGCTTGCCTGCTTCTTCGGAAGTATTCGTATGGACGAAACTAAAGGGTGACTTCGGAAGCCATCGATACTTCATGGTGGAACCAGATGCGGAACAACGTTCCCAAAACATCATGGTAGGGAAGACTCTGGTGGCACCAAAGAACAACATGGTGCCTGTACGGATACTGAACATCAAACCGTACGAAATTAAGCTCAAGAAGGGAGAAGTAGTTGGGCAATGTGAACCTGTATCCGCGATTACTAAGATCACCGAAGCGGAAACAAAGAAGCCCCTGAGCTTTGACAGATTAAAAGACCAAATTCTGAAGTCATCAAGTCTGAGTCAACATCAGTTTAATGTTGCTGGAGATCTTCTTCATGAGTATGCTGATATATTCTCTTCACCCAACGGACAATATGGTCGAACACAACTAGTACGGCATCGAATTGATACAGGAGATGCAAGACCAATTCGCCAACCAGCAAGACGTCTCCCTCTAGCAAAACAAACTGAAGTTGAAGAAATGATATCGACAATGAAGAAAGATGGGGTAATCGAAAATTCCAAAAGCCCTTGGGCATCACCAGTCGTTCTTGTCAAAAAGAAGGATGGAAGCACTCGATTTTGTGTAGACTACCGAAGACTGAACGACGTGACAAAGAAAGATAGCTACCCTCTACCCAGAATCAGCGACACCTTAGACGCGATGGAAGGAGCCCAATGGTTTTCAACTTTGGATTTGAAGAGCGGTTATTGGCAAGTCGAAATTCACCCAGAAGATCGGGAAAAGACGGCGTTCTCCACAGGAAACGGTCTGTGGCAGTTTAATGTGATGCCATTTGGACTATGCAACGCTCCAGCAACTTTTGAGCGTTTGATGGAGTGCGTTCTACATGGACTAACCTGGAAATCTTGCCTGGTCTACCTGGACGATGTCATCGTGTACGGAAAAACATTTGACGAACATTGTAAAAACCTTAAAGCCGTATTCCAGAGGCTTCGAGAGGCACATTTAAAGTTAAATCCTAAGAAATGTTCGTTTTTCAAGACCGAAGTTAAATATTTGGGACATATCATCTCATCCCAAGGAGTAAAAACTGATCCTGAGAAAGTTGACACTGTAAAGAATTGGCCAACGCCTCAGGACAAATATCAACTCTGGAGCTTTCTTGGTCTGGCCACATATTATCGGCGTTTCGTGAAGGATTTTGCTAAGATCGCCAAAAGCTTGCATCACCTTACTGAAAAGGGGAAGCCATTCAAATGGTCAGGTGAGTGCGAGAAAAGCTTTCAAGAACTGAAACTGCGTTTATGTAATGCACCTGTACTGGCATATCCAACTCCAGGAAAACCTTTCATCATCGACGCTGATGCAAGTAACGTTGGAATTGGAGCTGTACTATCGCAAGTACATGACGGAGAGGAAAAAGTTGTCGGCTATTACAGCAAGGTACTCTCGAAGCCAGAAAGGAATTATTGCGTTACAAGGAGGGAACTTCTCGCTCTGATATTGGCAACAAAGCACTACCATAAGTATATCTATGGACAAAAGTTCCTTCTTCGAACAGATCATGGTGCGCTCAATTGGCTTTTAAACTTCAAAAATCCAGAAGGTCAAGTAGCAAGATGGATCGAGAGGTTGCAGACGTATGACTATGAGATTCAACATCGAAGAGGAAAGCTGCATTCAAACGCAGACGCTCTATCCCGGCGACCGTGTAAACCAGACTGTAAGCATTGCACACGCCAAGAAGAAAAGGAAATGGTCATCGTTCAACGAACTAGAGCTGATCCCATTAACGGTTGGAACAACGAAGAACTCAGAACGGCCCAACAAGAAGATCCGGATATCGAACCCATTCTTGCCTGGAAAGAACACCAAGAGAAACCAGAATGGTGTGATATCTCCTACCGAAGTCCGGCTCTCAAAGCATATTGGGCACAATAGGACTCGCTTCATGTGCAAGAAGGGGTATTAAGGCGTAAGTGGGAATCTGCAGACGGTAAATCTTATGTGATGCAGCTAGTCGTACCTCGGTCAAAGGTTAACGACGTACTTCAAGAGATGCATGATGGAACTTCTGGAGGTCATTTGGGAGTGAATAAGACGCTGGAAAAGGTACGACAACGATTCTACTGGCTACACGCAAGAGATGACGTCGAAAGATGGTGCCGAAAATGTGATACTTGTGCTGCTAGCAAGGGACCAGGTAGAAAAATTCAAAGTAGAATGCAGCAGTATAATGTGGGCACACTTTTTGAGAGAATCGCAATAGATGTCGCGGATCCTTTTCCTCAAACTAACAACGGAAACCGATACATCCTTGTAGTCATGGACTATTTCAGCAAGTGGCCTGAAGCATTTGCCATCCCAAACCAAGAAACCAAAACAGTTGTGGATCAAATTGTCTTCAACTGGGTGAGCAGGTTCGGTGTTCCCATGGAGCTTCATTCTGACCAAGGAAGGAACTTCGAATCAAAAGTCTTTCAGGAAGTTTGCTCGCTCCTTGGCATTAAAAAGACAAGAACAACACCGCTCCATCCACAATCTGATGGGATGGTTGAACGATTCAACAGAACCCTTAAAGAACATCTGTCGAAGGTTGTCGGCGACTACCAACGAGACTGGGACCGACATATCCCATTGTTCCTTATGGCATATCGTAGTGCAACCCATAGCTCGACAGGAAAAACACCATCGGAAATCCTGTTCGGATCAACTATACGGCTGCCAAGTGAAGTGAAATTTGGTTGTCATCCAAATGAGTCACAGGGAACAGACGAATATGTGGATGAGCTCAAGAAAAGGCTTATTGACATTCATCAACAAACAAGGACAAATATAAAATTGTCTAGTGATCGGATGAAAACAAGATACGACGCAAGAGCGACAGCAACGGGATTTCAAGAAGGAGATCTTGTGTGGTTTTACAATCCTCATCGACAAAAGGGGCTATCACCAAAACTCCAACAAAACTGGGAGGGCCCATATACTGTGATGAAAAGAATCAATGATGTGGTTTACCGTATACAAAGAGGCGTAAGAGGCAAACTAAAAGTAGTTCACGCTGACCGGTTACATCAATATAACGGTGAAAGAGGTGATGAAATTGTTCGGGACGATCTATTCTAAGAGGTGGGCAATGTAACGAAGATTAGTTAACTACTTTTGAATCATAATTAAACGACTTTTACATTCGAACTATATCGATTCTCGAATGCGATGACAGCGCCATCTAGTACCATTGCGATTTAAAACAACCTGCTATGAGCTTTGAATAAGCTTTTTCGAACATTGGTAAATGTCGAAGTCCGAAGGGGAATTATTCCATCTATCTGTCAGAATAGAAAGATCGAGATACAGGTTCTAAAGATTTCTATTGCTTTCGAGATTAGACCAGAACCAGATATTTCCCTATATAAGGTTGATGGCGCTACCGATTGGACACAGTTTATTTTTGAAAGTGAAAGAATAAAGTTCGTGTAAAGTGTTGTGCCAGTGATTAATAAAAGTGATTTTAATTGAAGTAAAGTGTGTTTTATTTTAAATGTAATAAGAAGAAGTTAAGAAATAAAGTAAATAAGTTTTTATTGCTAACCCTTAGCAGATTATTACACTATACATTTTATTGTGTTTTTTTTCATTTTCCAGAAAAATTATGCTCACAATCTTCATTTTTTATTTATTTTCAGAAGCATTGAATTTATATAAATAAATAATTAGGTACCTTAATAATTACGCAAAATTTTGAAAGAAATGCAAATAATTTTTTTGTGTACAAATTGCTGAAAATAAATACAGCAAATGAATATCAATATAGTTTTCTTCTCTGTTTCGAATTTTATTCAGATTTTAATTTATTTTTTTTAACAATTTTTTCAGTGTATTCGTGTAGAAACGCATATTTTTTTTTGCAAAGTTTATGTTTATCTTAATTTAATAAATTTAAATTCAAAACCTTAATCTTGATTATCCGTTAAGGATTTTGGAAATTATAAATTCATTTCTTAACCTCTAATCAATTTCTTTTTATTAAAATCTATTTTTTTTGTTCCAAATCAATATTACCAATTTTGGCGTCTCACCTGTTAGATTGATCAAAAAGCATTGTTGAGCAACATTTCAAAAGAGGGTTGGGGTAGTAAGTTGGTGACAAAAATCGGCTGACTCTTTGGTCGGCGATACACAAATCTGTTTTTTTTTTTCTATTAGTATATTGTATTGTTTTTGGTTGCTATTTTTTTAAAATTTTATTTGTGAAGCTTGTTTAGCATGTACAGTTATGTATGATATATGAAAATAGTTATTGAATAATAATCTTGCGAACTAAAAAAAAAAAACAAAGTTATACAGTTAAAGGCATCGGACCATTCATGTGTTTTCTAAACTAGATGTAATATGCAAATATCTCGGGTTAGCGTACTTTGAAAAGTCAGAAACCCACCCAAAAATCAAACTTAACATTTTCTTTATGCCTTAAAAATTTTGCGATTTTTAGACCAACCCGATATTTTTATCGAATATGAAAAAGTGTCGAAAATTGACTAAAAAAAAGATAAGTAGGTACTTGTATCAATAAAAAATTGCATTAAAATTTTTTGATGGCTAATTTTTTTTTGTTACTTTTCAAAAGACATAGGTTTTCCTTTTTAAAACGGTTAATATCCTGATATTTGGTGAATTACTTAAAAAACATTTGTTTTCCAATTTTTGACTCTTAAACATAGCATTTTAAATATTTTTTTAAGAATTTTTGAATACATTTATATACTGTAATATTCTGCTAAGGGTTCGCAATAAAAACTTATTTACTTTATTTCTTAACTTCTTCTTATTACATTTAAAATAAAACACACTTTACTTCAATTAAAATCACTTTTATTAATCACTGGCACAACACTTTTACACGAACTTTATTCTTTCACTTTCAAAAATAAACTGTGTC